>JAURVB010014959.1:0-71961 GCA_033002965.1 Piper betle
GACGCCGACAACTTTCTGTCTTGGAAACGAGGAGGGGTACCTCAGTTTTTAGATGGCAGAGTTTGCTAGCGAAACCGTGGCTGCAGCAACGGTTGTCATGTTCACAACAATGATGATCATACGACGTGGTGTAGGAACAAAGGGCGAGAGAGGGGGTATACATTGATCAATGAAGATGACCATGCAGTTTATATTTGTAATTGATGTTAAGAGCTCAATGTTAATGAGCGTGGATTGTAATTTTATAAGAGAGAAACCATTGTGTTATGGAACAGTGAAACAATGGAAACCTAAGCCCTTGTCAGGACTAGACATTTTCTGCAGCTTCAACACATACAATGATCTGAACATAAAATTTGCACCAACCAAGCAAAACACCCAAATGTCTGAACAACAAAGTAAGCCACGTCTAATGTCCATTCATGAACAACATCACACGACAAAATGAAAAACCATCTACCGTTCAACAACGGATTCAGGCTTCGATCAGTAACTTGCGGCCAATAGCATAAGAAGCATAGGCATCAAGGCAAGCATAACGAATCTGCTCTATGCTCAGCTTCCTCACCTGCCAGTTGCTCATACTCAGAGACTTGCTTTTATCAAGTGTTATATGTGCCACTTCATGAGCTAGATCTTTCAAACCGAGCGTGCTTTTATACATCAATGCCTTGCCAAATCCCTTGCTCACTGCTAGCTCCACAATGTCGATTGTGCGGTGCACGGAGAGCCCATAATCAAGTCTAAGCTTTTGGGCATCTTCTTGAACTCTCACCCCCACAAAAATGAACTTTGGGTCACTCAGAAAGCTCCGGAGTGAGTAAGGTATGCTGTTGAGGTAGAAGAGCTGGATGATAACGCAGTGGTTCTCAGAGCTTAGCTGCAAAGTGGAAACTTTGTTGCGGCGTTGCCAATATTTGACATTGGGCCTCCATTCGCAGTCTAATCCGACCACTTTTTTGGGCTTGGAAGCTAACAAGGTCCTCAGGTGTTCAATGGAAGAATCCACCAGTTGGACGGTATCTGCAACAGTGGTGTCGATGGTTACATTTTTGACTTGCACTTGGAAAGTAGAAGCGTTGGAGGAAGCCATTGATGGGTTGATGATAATACTTGACCAGTGTATGTATATACGGCAGTGGTGCAATTGAGAGATGAAGTAGGTCTATATAATTATTTATATGTGCATGGCTGATCTTGGGACCATGATATTCTTGATTGTAAAGATGAGATGAACCTCGATGCATCCTTGGGCAGCGTAAGAAACGTTTACAATTCTCGAAAATTTTAATCATTAAATCATGAACTGAAGAATTAGAACGTCCACCAACCATCTTGTTCATTGCTCATTTATCCACTTAATTAATCTGGTCAATCCAAGTAATTAAGTTAGCAGTGGTATTTGTGGGGCTGATTATGAGATTTCCTATGAAAACAATTTGTGGGTTTTTTACCACTAATTCATAGCAGGAGAGGAAGGAGAAGAAAATTAGCTCAGTCGCGGCCAATTGCACTTAGTCATGCCCAATGCCTGGGAAATGGTTGCTCTGCTTGTAATTGTAGGTTATCGACAGCATTAACCAAGAAAATATTCAAACGAGTTAAACTTTGTGAGCCTAATTGAGAGTGATCTTTTCCAACTCTATTGGGAATACAATTATTTAATAGTTATTAATCTTATAAGACTGCTTGTAATAAAAAATGGTAGTGATGGTAGCAGTTGGCCAATATTCATGCTAGTAACCGCATTGTTTTTACATCTCTGAACGATTAAATCTGTGCAATATAGTGGATCATCAACACAATGGGGAAATAATTTCGAGCTCAAAAGTTGAGAAGAAGCTTGGTTTTCTCTAGTATATATCATGCATAACTTGTACTTTTGTGAAGCTTTGTGATCTCCAGTGCGACCAAATTATGGACCAAGCTAAATGAAGCATTATAATATGGGATCCAAATGTCATAAAGCTCATAATTAAAAACATCATTAACAAAATCATTAATACTCTTTCTAAATATATTGTTTCTACCAAGTCAGAAACATTTCAAGTTCGGCCTCTAGCCATGACCGTACAAGGAGAAACAGATGTGCTTCTCCAAATTAATTAACAAGTCCTTGCACCAAGCTAACCAGTTTCCCACCACAAACGCAAACACAAACACAAACACAAACACAGTTCCATCGTTAAAAAAGTCGATATCAATTCGAAGCGAGGCGGAACCCAGACAGCATTTTCAATCAATAAGAAGCGTAGGCATCAATGCAAGCATATTTGATCTGCGCCAGACCTAGCTTCCAGAGTTGGCAATCACTCCTGGTCACATTCAATGGCTTCTCCATCCAGATACGTGCAACCTCTCCTGCAATATCCTTCAATCCCAACCACGTTTAAACGTCAATAAGAACCGCCCATATCCCTTACTAATAGCCAAGTCGCCAATATCTGCTGTTTTGCACACAGCAAGCCCATAATCATCTCCTGGATAGTTAAACTAGTATTATTTAATAACAAACCACCTGTATTAGAGGTTATGAAATTTAAGCCTAATAGAAATTCATGAGAATTGATATTAGTAAGGCGAAACATGAATGGTTGCAAGATCATATTTAGTTGTAAAGCGCCCAGAAAAGTCTCTAAACCGAATTGCCTTTGGCTCAACTTTATAATCAATGTTTAAAAGGGTATTGTCTACACTCCTAGTGTGCACTTGGTAAGATAATTTTTTTATATTGGGTAGGCGCAAGAGTATGACATATCATACTAGTAGAACAGCCTGTATCTAAGGTGGCCATTGTATCAATATAATTTGTACTAGTTAACCATATTCTGCTTTCTAATTTTATTAAATTAGTTTTTAGTTGATTTTTAATGGGAATAATTGTTTCATCTGTCTGTTCTAAGTTGACTACCTTATAAGCAGCTTCTTCTTCTTCGTTTATACTTTCTTCTTCTAATATACTTTTTCCTTTATTTGTTCTATCTATGCCTAGTTGTTGTTCTAATACCAAGAAGATGTGAAACTAGTCCAACAAATCAAGAATTTTAGACCTGTTCTAAAATTCATAAGTTATAGTTCTTTAAAAACTAAGGGTTATGACTCCTTAAAAGTCAATAATATGCTAACAAGCTTATTTGATAGGATGATGGCTTCTTCATCTTCTTCATCAAAAAGAATGACAGCAAGAGAATTTAGAGAAAAAATGAAGGTTCAACCTAAGTCTGTATCTTATGGAGATGAACCAGTAAAGCTTTATAATTTTGGACCGTTTCAGTTGTTTTCTTTTGGTGAAAATAAGTATGAAGCTCCCAATAATATTGCTTTGGATGAAAGCCAACAGGCCTTGGTAGATAATCTATGGAACAGTAGGTCTACATTCCAAAAACATAGAGCTCTGCAAGCATTATGTCAGTATATGAGCTCGATCCAGAAAAAGCCAGCTTCAAAAAATTTCAGCCATTATGTAGTGACCAAAGGACATCAGACAGGGGTATTTGTTAGGTGGAATTCAGTTAGACAAGCCACTCATGGACATGAATGGCCTGTATACAAAGGATTTTACACCCTGGATGATGCTTTAAAATTTGCAAGAAGCAGTTTGGGACCAGATTATTATGTAGAACAAGGTGGGACGCCTGTAGCTATTATGCAGGCAAATTATGAATTGGAAAATATGATGCAGGAGCAAGAAAATAGGGAACTGAAAGAAATGAAGAATACACTGGAAATAAAATTGGAAATTAAGCAAAAAGAGATAACAGAGCTCGAAGAAGAATTGAAAGAAAGGACAAGAGATATGGAAGAAATGGCAAAAGTCCAGGACGAATACTTAATGAGGCTTCAGAAGCATCAGAAGATTGGAATTCCCTACTGTAATAGAACATTGGAATGTTTATCAGTAAGACTAAAGATGCCCCAGTTCACATGTATTACTTTGCAACCTCTTTTTGAAGCCTTCCCAGAAGTAGAAGTCATCATTTCAGAGAAAGCTCGAATGGGATTTTATCAGAAGATGATTGAGTTGCAAAATTTTCTAATGGTAGCTCACCATGGAAATTTATATGATGGTTTATCTGTGACTCAAGAATATTTCAGCTACCATGATCAACCAGCTGGATTTTTGAAGGCACAAATCAATATGTCTCAGTGCTCCTTGTCAAGAAGTCAGATTATGGATCTCCTGGATTATGGAATGATGGATTACATTATATTTAACAGACATGAAGAAGTATTTATTTTTGGAGAAAAATGGAAGATCACCATAGGAAATATTACTACAATTGTAAAACCCGTGACTCGAGTCAGAGTTTTTACGGGAGTGAACCAGTCGGTTCGAGTCGAGTCAGCTTCATGGACCGCGAGCTGGGTTGAGGCCAGCTGTGAGTTATGAGCAATGAGGGTCATGTATGCTCAAGTGTATGATGATAACGCCCGAAAGATGATGAAAAAAATGGGTTATCAAGTATATGGAGGTATGCAGTATTGATTGTTATTTTTATTTGATCGAAGAATAGTTTTAGGCCGAATAACGAATTAGGACGCGTTTGACGATATTCGGGTGGGTTATTAGTTATAGAGCATGTCATTTGGATGTTATTGTGTTTGTTTTATTTTATAGAATTTTTCCATATTTTTCTAGATTTTTTTTAGAATTTATTACGAACTAGTTATTATTTTGACTCGAGTAGGAATCGAGTCAATACTTATTTACGAAAATGCCATCGCACACACTTCTTCTTCCTCCCGACCCTTTTTTTTTCCAAAACCCTATCCACCGCCGCCGCCCCTTGTGGTCGCCGCCGCCGCCGCTGCCGACGCCGTGCTGCCGCCAATCGACGCCGCCCCGCCCCGCCGTGAAGTCGCCGTGCCGCCACGACCCACCCCGGCCACTGCCTCGCCGCCACGACGCCGGATTTGCCCCACGAACCGCGACGCTCCGCCCGTCGATTCCGCCGCCGTTCGGCCGCCGTCGCCGCCGCTGCGACCACCAGTACCACCCCCTCGCCGTTGCCGACATTTCCCCCATCCTCCCGACCGCCGTCGAGGCCGGCCGGAGCCCCGATCGGAGAACGCCGCCGCCGCCGCCCGTTTTCAACGTCGCCGCCGACGGCCATCGCGGCCTCGGTTGCTCTGTTTGACACCGCCATCGGACCAAGCTCGTCGAGCTGGTGCCGATAGACCCCTTGATTGCCCCGTCCCGAATCGTCGCCGGAAAACCGTCGGAATCCGCCGGAAAACCGCCGATACTCGCCGGAAAACCGCCGGAACCGCCGGAAAATTGGATTCGAGGGAAGTTCGCCGGATCATCCGCCGAACGCACCCGGTCCAATCTGATCGGACTTCGGACGCCGCTAGGTGCCGAATTCGAGTTTCGAGCCGCGAAACGGAAACCCTAGCCGTCGCCGATTTTCGACGACGCGAGGTATAATTTATTTTAACTTAATTAATTGAAAGTATTGATTATTAGAATTTGCATGCTATGATTGATGAATTGTGCATTGTAATTACTTATATAAATGTGGATTTGATTTAGAATAAAATATGAAATTTGTGGAATTGTGTGGTGTTAAAAATAGAAGTTATGAAACTAATTAGGGTTATTAGGTAATAATCATGATCTAATGCAAACTAGCCTAAGTAGACTTGCTAGAATTGATATAGGTTGATGTGTGTTGATTGATGAGTGATTGTGTTGATTATGTGCATGCTATAGGATGTGTGATTCATCATGCGGGCGTTAGTTTTTAGCTTGATTGTGTAGGTACGGTGTAGGAGCTCGCCGCCTAGGCGCGTGGACCCGTTTGGAGCTTCTACCAGGTCCGTTTAGGACTCGTTCTCTGTTTTACGCTATTCTATTGTATATTTGATTTATCATGTGCAGGACGAGTTAAGTGGCGTTTTATCGGATCCCACTTAACTCGGGCCATTTAGCCAACAGTTTTATTTCGGATTAATAACCCTCGAGGATGAGATCCCTCGAGTTTGTTTTCGAACTTCAGATCCAGCTCACGATGCCTTCGGGCCTATTGTATAAATCCCAACCCAGGCCTATATATATATAGTTTTCGTGTTTTCGGTGAGAGATGGAATGAGGGTTACTTGCGGCCACGTCTTCAGATAGGGCGTGTGCCCGGAAGAGCGGGCTCTGGAGCTGGGGAGAACCCACTTCGTTCCCGAAGGATCCGGACAACTCCACCTTTGAGTTCCTCAAACCCGGAGAAGTGTGGAGGTTTACGGGTACTGCAATGCAGCGCATGTCTAGACTTGTGGTTCAAAGGGTACTGAAGGCGACTGCCTGAGAGTGCTCGGCCTTTGTGCTCAAGGCCAGGAGTAATATGGAAGGTGCAGAGGGCGGTAAGGAATGAAATTTGATGCGAGAAGCGATAGAGAAATGGCCAAGGTATGAGGATGAGAAAGATAGGGGGACGCTGTCGACCCGAGGGCGACGGCCCGACGGCGACGGCTCCCGTATGTGCCCTGATGAGAGTTCTTGAGGAAGTATATGGTTTTGATTCAACAGGAGAGTTTGCTCTCCTGTGCCAGATTGATATTAGTTATTTTCCGGGCCGGTAACACTCGTTACTGACGGTTTTTCTATATATATGTAGGTGAGGAATGCGAGCGATGAAAGCTGTCGGGACTGCGGAGGAGCAGCACGGAACCGCGCACACATGTACCTGCCGCGTGTAATGTATAATGATGGTTGTTTAATGCTGTGTGGATGATTATTACAATGTTTTTGTCTTGATGAATTACTTGTTATGAAACGAACTGATAAATATGAATGAGTAGGGAGCCTTGGAGTTCAGACTCGGCTCGGGTAAAAATGAATGAGATAATGATTTAATGTCATGGTAGATTATTATGTGTTATCGTATTTTCATAAAATATTATATATTTTCTTTTGGTTTCTCATTTATTATTTTGTCTTGTTTTTGCTTGTACATCACAGCATGCATGTAGGACCGCGTTAGAACCCAATCGTTCTCATTCATGCATTTCATATTTGCATCTTCATCTTGAGACGCCGAGAGTAGATCCTGGTCGGCTTAACCGAATCTAGTAGATTAACGAACGGTTCGGTCGCCGGTGACATTTCCGGGTCGGTTCACGGGTGAGCCGAAACGGGGTGTTACAGTAATAGGACATTGGAATGCTTATCAGTAAGGTTAAAGATGCCCCAGTTCACATGTATTACTTTGCAACCTCTTTTTGAAGCCTTCCCAGAAGTAGAAGTCATTATTTCAGAGAAAGCTCGAATGGGATTTTATCAAAAGATGATTGAGTTGCAAAATTTTCTAATGGTGGCTCACCAAGGAAATTTATATGATGGTTTAACTGTGACTCAAGAATATTTCAGTTACCATAATCAACCAGCTGGATTTTTGAAGGCACAAATCAATATGTCTCAGTGCTCCTTGTCGAGAAGTCAGATTATGGATCTCCTGGATTATGGAATGATAGATTACATTAAATTTAACAGACCTGAAGAAGTATTTATCTTTGGAGAAAAATGGAAGATCACCATAGGAAATATTACTGCAACAGAGTCTGTGCAGGCACAAATCTATTCTATCCCACCAAAAAGTCATGGGTTAACTGAAGAACCAGCTCGACATAAAATATTCTTGGTACCTCTTTAGGCGGCTAGTCTTCTCTCCACCTTGTCCTGTTGACATACAAGACAGGACCTCATGAAAGCTTCAATATCAGCCTCCATCTTCGGCCAATAGTACACTCGTGACATGAGTGCATACATCCGGTCTCTTCTTGGATGTCTTGCCCACTGAGTGTCATGGGACTCCTCCGTAAGCTTTCATCTCAATCTACCGGTAGGTATGTACAAAACGACCACCTCTCGCGTAGATTATTCCATCGTCCAACCAATATTTTCGAACCAATCCCTCATTGATTCGATCAACTAATTTCTTATACTCGGCATCCTGCTGTGCTAACTCCTGAACTTGCCCCAGTAGCTCGGTTTCTACCCCCGACAGGGCTGCCACCATCTCCAGGTTCTTCCGGCTCAGTGCATCAGCAACCTAATTAGACTTCCCTGGTTGGTGTAGCCACTCGAAGTCATATTCCGCTAGAAACTCCTGCCACCTTGCTTGTCTCGGGGACACATTCTTTTGGGTCTTAAAGAAGGTTTTAGCAACATTGTCGGTAATGACAATAAACCTCACTCCCAGCAAGTATACCCGCCACACTCGAAGACAGTGTACAACCGCGAGCATTTCCTTCTCATGAGTGGAATACCTCGTCTCGGCTTCCTTCAACTTCCAACTCTCGAAAGCTATAGGATGCCCCCCTTGTTGTAGCACGCCTTCGACGGCCTTGTCCGAGGCGTCTATCACGACCTCGAACGATTGACTGAAATCTGGCAATTTCAGTATTGGTTCCGATGAAATAGCAACCTTCAACTTGTCGATCGCTGCTTGGCATGGTGCCGACCACGCCCATGACTGATTCATTCGCAGCAAATCAGTCAATGGAGACACCACATGGCTGTACCCATGTATGAACTTCCGATAGTAGTTGGCCAAACCTAGGAAGCTCCGTAACTCCGTCACCGTCACCACGATTGTTCTCTAAACTGGACCTGAGGTCGGGATATTGGCAAGTCCGGATTGCGCCGGAGGACGTCCCAAAGACGACTATGGTTACGAGGTATGGGTCCTATGAATTCCTCGTTATGCCGTTTGGATTAACAAACGCTCTTGCGACATTTTGTAACTTGATGAACGATGTCTTTCGAGACTTCATCGATAAGTTCGTTGTCGTATATTTGGATGATATAGTCGTATACAGTGAATCCATGGAGGAGCACTGGGGTCACCTGAGGCAGGTTCTGGATCGGTTACGGGAACACAAGCTGTATGTGAAGCGTGAGAAATGTGAGTTCGGCCTGGAGGAAATTAGTTTCCTAGGCCACCGAATTGGCCAAGGCACGGTGCGAATGGAGGAATCGAAGATTAAGGCTGTGGTAGAATGGCCGATACCGACAAAGGTGACGGAGTTACGGAGCTTCCTAGGTTTGGCCAACTACTATCGGAAGTTCATACATGGGTACAGCCATGTGGTGTCACCATTGACTGATTTGCTGCGAAAGAATCAGTCATGGGCGTGGTCGGAACCATGCCAAGCAGCGTTCGACAAGTTGAAGGTTGCTATTTCATCGGAGCCAATACTGAAATTGCCGGATTTCAGTCAACCGTTTGAGGTCGTGACAGACGCCTCGGACAAGGCCGTCGGAGGCGTGCTACAACAAGGGGGGCATCCTATAGCTTTCGAGAGTTGGAAGTTGAAGGAAGCCGAGACGAGGTATTCCACTCATGAGAAGGAAATGCTCGCGGTTGTACACTGTCTTCGAGTGTGGCGGGTATACTTGCTGGGAGTGAGGTTTATTGTCATTATCGACAATGTTGCTAACACCTTCTTTAAGACCCAAAAGAAGTTGTCCCCAAGACAAGCAAGGTGGCAGGAGTTTCTAGCGGAATATGACTTCGAGTGGCTACACCAACCAGGGAAGTCTAATTAGGTTGCTGATGCACTGAGCCGGAAGAACCTGGAAATGGTGGCAGCCCTGTCGGGGGTAGAAACCGAGCTACTGGGGCAAGTTCGGGAGTTAGCACAGCAGGATGCCGAGTATAAGAAATTGGTTGATCGAATCAATGAGGGATTGGTTCGAAAATATTGGTTGGACGATGGAATAATCTACGCGAGAGGTGGTCGTTTGTACATACCTACTGGTAGATTGAGATGAAAGCTTATGGAGGAGTCCCATGACACCCAGTGGGCAGGACATCCAGGAAGAGACCGGATGTATGCACTCATGTCACGAGTGTACTATTGGCCGAAGATGGAGGCTGATATTGAAGCTTTCGTGAGGTCCTGTCTTGTATGTCAACAGGACAAGGTGGAGAGAAGACTAGAGGCAGGCTTGCTAGAGCCTCTACCTACACCGACGAGACCGTGGAGTTCGGTTTCGGTAGACTTTGTGTCAGGGTTTCCCAAGGTACGGGGAATGTCTTCGGTGATGGTTGTAGTAGATCGGTTTTCCAAGTATGCCGTATTTTCGGCAGCACCTAAGGCGTGTTCAGCCGAGACTGCTGCAAGGTTGTTCTTTAAGAACGTAGTCAAGCACTTTGGCGTGCCGGCAGACATTGTGAGTGACCGAGACTCCAGATTCACGGGACGATTCTGGACGAGTTTGTTCGGGTTGCTAGGGAGCAAGTTAAACTTTTCTACAGCCAATCATCCTCAGTCAGATGGGCAGACTGAGAGGGCGAATGCGATACTAGTGGAGTACTTGCAGCATTTTGTCACTGCTAACCAAACGAATTGGTTGGAACTTCTTGACGCGGCACAGTTTTGTTATAATCTGCATCATTCTTCAGCAATGGGGCTTAGTCCATTCGAGGTTGCAACAGGGTACCAGCCTCTTACACCACAGGAGGTTGCTCTACAAGGACGTGGAGTGAGGTGTCCAGCTGCGTACAGATTTGCCAGAGAGCGGCAAGACCTGTATGAGGATGCAGTGGATTCCTTAGCTAAAGAAACGCGCAGAATGTAGAGGTATGCGGATCTGAAGAGAAGACCGTTATCATTTAGCGTAGGGGACCAAGTCATGCTGAAGCTCACGCCACAGATCTGGAAGAAGATTAGGCGTACCGAGGTACACAAAGCATTGGTACAGCGGTACGACGGTCCTTTCGAGGTGGAGATGGTCATCGGGAATGTGGCATACCGGTTAAAACTTCCCGAGAGATACAAGCTTCACCCGGTTTTCCACGTTAGCTTTCTCAAGCCATTCCATGAGGATCTGGTCAATCCAAGGAGAGCTCACCCTAAGAGAGCTCCACCGACTATCCGGCGACAATTTGAAAAGAAGGTGGGAAAGATTTTGGAGCATAGGCAAGCTGCTTCAAACTCTAGGACGGAGTATCTTATCAAGTGGAAGGGAGAGCCGAGAAGCGAGGCGAGTTGGGAAAAGGTGGAGTACTTGTGGAAAATTGAGAGGAGGATCAAGAAATATTGGGAGGAACTTAACCCTCCGATGAGGACATCGGGTCTGATTGGTGGGGGAGAGCTGTTACGGGTATAGCTCATAGGACGGTCGGGAGCGAGGGTTTGGCGGTTGTCCCTAGCAATCCCGCACCCAAGCAGGGCAGTTGGAGCTATCCGTGTGGTGGAACAACCTACCAAGTACTAACCATGTTAATGTGCAGGTCAAGTGTCGACGGTTGCATACCACTACCAGTGTGTCGGGAGTGGATGGTCCAGACGCGTGCGAGGTTGATGCTAGTCGGGAGTACCGAGAGCGAGGGGTGCAGATGACTGAGCACCATGACCGAACATGTCGAGCAGCCAGTACCGTGCATTACCGTGCAGCATGTACCGGTAATGGGGTGGTGCGCGCCGAGCGGGCACCATGGCGCGAGCGAGAGGATGACCGAGCCAACTACCGGTAGGACCATACTGGTGTCGAGGTTGCTGAGCGAGCACATGGGTCCTAGCAGGAGCAGGATCCTGGTACTGGGTGCAAGTCTGAACATGCCAAGGATGAGCCGACACAAGGCTTGGCTGAGTCGAACCATGAGGGTTTGATCACTTAGCCAAGATGCACCAAGTGTTGGATGATGTGGTCAGAGCAAGGAGAACTGTTGATCAGGGATCCAACGGTGTTGGAATTCCAAGAGGGCGATGATGTTGCTGGTCAAACTAGAACCATTGATCAGGGATCCAATGGTGACGGGGTCGATGACATTGCTGGCCAAACTGGAGCCATTGATCAGAGCCTTGGACGGTGAGGATCAAAGTGGTGACGTGCTGCACATTAGCCAGGGACTTCTATATAAAGAGGTTGCCATTCTTTGTGGAGAGCAGAGAGAGTGGAGAACAAGAGCAGAGAAAAGGAGGAGTGGGTTCTCGGTGGAGGAGAGCCACCTTGGTCGAGTAAGGGGGGATTGCGGGAGCAGTCGGGTTCTGCCCTTATACCAGGGTTCCTTCCTGTATTGTTTGACGCCTTTGTGCTCCTAGGGCCGAAGGGTTAGCTTGTCGAGTGAGGGTCGAGAGGTCAAGTCGTGGGGTTTGCATGTCCACGACCTGCAAGTAGTCTAGGGTGTAGATACTTGTATTCCTGTATTCATATTGTTGGAATAGAGGTTGGGGAGAGTTCCCGTAATCTTGTGGTGTCGCGTCGTATTTGGCTACCAAAGACTGGACCGGTGATTCCGATGTCTAGTTAGTATCGGGAGGAAGTGGGTAACCGGTATGAGGGACGCATAGCGGCGAGTCTTGGTGATCATGAGTTTGTCTGAGCTGGTAGTGGTGAGCGGTAGCCGGGTGCTAGTATAAGCCTTGACTGTGATTAGACCAGATACCGGTACCGGGTGTGTTGGTGCCCGCGTTGTGATCTGTGTGCCGCTTTGTGTAGCGGTCATTTGCTGCGTACGAGGTGAAGGCTGGGTATTTCTGGGAGGGAAATACGCCGCACGGGGAGCTTTTGGGCAGAAAATTTGACCCTAAGTGTGACCCTGTGACAGAAGGTATCAGAGCAGAACCCGGCTGCTCCGGCAGTCCCCCCCTTACTCGACCAAGGTGGCTCTCCTCCACCGAGAGACCACTCCTCCTTTTCTTCCACTCTCTCTGCTCTCCACAAAGAATGGTGACCCCTTTATATAGAAGTACCTGGCTAATGTGCAGCACGTCACCACTTTGATCCTCACCGTCCAAGGCTTTCATCAATGGCTCCAGTTTGGCCAGCAACGTCATCGACCCCATCACCGTTGGATCCCTGATCAATGGTTCCAGTTTGACCAGCAACATCATCGCCCTCTTGGAATTCCATCACCGTTGGATCCCTGATCAACGGTTCTCCTTGCTCTGACCACATCATCCAACACTTGGTGCATCTTGGCTAAGTGATCAAACCCTCCTGGTTCGACTCAGCCAAGCCTTGTGTCGGCTCATCCTTGGCATGCTCCAGACTTACACCCAGTACTGGGATCCTACTCCTACTAGGACCCATGCGCTCGCTCAGCAACGTCAACACCAGTATGGTCCTACCGGTAGTTGGCTCGGTCATCCTCTCGCTTGCGCCGTGGTGCCTGCTTGGCACGCACCACCCTATTACCGGTACATGCTGCTCGCTGTTGCACGGTAATGCACGGTACTGGCTGCCCGGCATGTTCGGCCACGGTGCTCGGTCATCTGCACCCCCTTGCTCTTGGTACTCCCAACTTGCATCGACCTCGCACGCGTTTGGACCATCCACTCCCGACACACTGGTAGCGGTATGCGCCCGTCGACACTTGACCTGCATATTAACATGGTTGGTACTTGGTAGATTGTTCCACCACACAGATAGCTCCAACTACCCTGCTTGGGTGCGGGACTACTAGGGACAACCGCCAAACCCTCGCTCCCGACCGTCCTATGAGCTGTACCCGTAACACTTAGGGTCACATTTTCTGTCACAGGGTCACACTTAGGGGTTAAATTTTTTACCCCTACGTTCCCCTGTGCGGCGTGTTTCCATTTGATGTTTTTCTATTTTTGCTTGACTTAGTTTATAGATCATTTGTTGGGAAACATGAGGTAGGAAACATGACTACATTCAATCAGGGCTCCATTGATTAACTCCAGAGGTAATTGCATATGGTTACATCCCCTTGTTTCCTTCATATGATGACATTGTCTTTTTTTTTGTCATAAACTAAAAATTCCATAATGTTATAGGTTTAGGATGAGCCAACCTTGGGTGATCCTAGCCACCGGTAGTTATGATAAGACCATCAAGTTTTGGAAAGCAAAGAGTGGGTGTTGCCGTCGCACCATCCAATATCCAGATTCTTGAGTCTAATTTGTTATTTTTTTACAAGAAGCTGTTGTGATATTGTCTTTGGCATTTTCTTTTATTATATAATGAATCAATGATTATTTCTCGGTAGATGAATCATTTCTTTGTATTTTTTCTTAGCGTGGTATTATTGAGCCTAGTTAGGTATTTATTGTTAATTATTTTATTATATTGATAAATTTTATCATCACCTGCTATACAATTTGACACACACATATATATTATTGTCAGGCCAGATTTGGCTAGAGGGTGGCCAGGTTTAGCTGTCCGTTTTTTTTTTAAAAACCGCAGGACCAGGGCATTAATTAGCCATCTTTCTTTTCCTCTTTTTAATATTTTTATTAATGTTATATTATTATTATTATTTATGTTTTATTTTTTATTGACTAACCTATGATCTAACTTCAGCTTAATTTCCTCCCAACTTGATATTTGATCAGGCATGGAACGCTGGATCATTAGCAGTTCTCAGGATTTTGTTCCAGACATTTGGCCTAGTAAATTTATACAGAAGTACCTACCTAAATCTTTTTTCCCCAACGAAAACCCCACCAACCTTTGGCATTCTTTGAATGTTAGGCGTTTATTGACATTGGTTGTAAAGCTAAATTCAACATTGAGAAAATGTCTTTAAAATATTTTTTATTACTGACAAGCAATGCTACCTACCAATCATTCTTGATTTGACATATTTGTCTCTGAGATTGGAGATATTTGGTGGATGAGGTTCCTTAATCACACAGCATGTATTATTGTTTCACGTTATTTTATGTCACCGTTAAATACGTGATCATCTGAACGGGATATTTTACATCAAATGCGCTATGCAATCTTTAAAAGAAGGGGAAAGTAGAGCTAAAAATATAATTTATCCATCATTGTTATATTCAAATTTGGAGTAGAGTTCATGAATGATTATTACATCAAAAAAGGTTACCATAATAACCTTCTATCACGAAATGGGTAACAGATAAATTTGCTTTCCGTTCTGTGCAGTATTATCGAATCATAACAGCAAAACAAAATTGATATAAACTTTGCTTAAACAATTGATATACGATATGCTAAAATGTTTTCGAACTTTGCTTATATATTAGACTTGAAGCAACTTGGTTTTCTTAACTTTCCATCATTTGTGATAAATTGTGCCAATATGACCCATGGAAGCGTTGATTGGCCATCAAAGGATCCCAAAGGAAAGTGCACTTCCCCTCCAACACCTACCCACCATGGAGCAGAAGAAGAAGAAGACGAAACTTGGGAAGAAAGACGTTGAAGTGAAACAGCAGAAACAGTCTCATAAATCAGTAGCCGACCCATCATCATTCAAACCAAGTTCAGAAGTAAAAGGGATCCGTTTTGGAGGTCAGTTAGTAGTAAAAAATTTCACTGTTCGCCGAGCTGCCTCTCCTGAGCTTTCCCCTCTCCTTTCTATTTCTTCTCCCTCCAATCAATCCAACCCAGTTCCCTTCCCTTCCACTATTGCCTTCTTGCCTACAAACTTCACCATTTTAGCTCACCATGCTTGGAACACACTCACACTAGGCCTTGGCACCAAAAAGTCCAAGATTCTGATATTTGTCTTCGCTACCGAGGCCATGAAATCTGGTATTAATCGAATCTGGCCATCATCTATTCCTCTAGGAGAGGTAAACAAGAGGCTAATAAGAGGGCTCACAGGATGTGAAATGGCAAGATTCAAGTTCAGAAAGGGGTGCATAACTTTCTACGTTTATGCTGTGAGGCAAATTGGTGTTGCAAGCTTCCCAGGTGTTGAAGATCTTAGGACAATCTTGGAGTCAGTGACTGCACTCAAAGATTTCTTGGATCACACTGCCATGTTAGCATATCCAAGCCAAAGGAGCATCGGATGTTCCCTTCCTTTTGCGTTAGCTCATTGAAGGAAATTCCACGCTTAATTTCCACTTTCATCGCACAGAATTGTAATGCCCAAATGTATTATTTCTTATGTCCTCCATTCTTGTTCTTCACATTCGTAATATTTCTGTAATGCTTGGTCATGTGGACCGTGAATGGCGACTATGTTTGGGGGTAGCAATTTGAATAACTGTCTGCTGTCCTTGAGCTAGTGTGACATTCTTGGAGTTGTGTTGGGAATATGATATTCAGATTAAAATTTTCCTTTTAATGTAATCAAATTAAATGCCTATTACATATATTTTAACGGTGGAACAACGTAAATATTGCAAAAAATGGAGTGCAATGAATTATAATCAGTTATAACATTACAGTCTTTATTTGTTGTAAGATCTAATCAATATTAAGATATACATAAATAATAGTACCTATTAATTATTAAATTCTTAAAATTATCATTGAAGGCATTCGAGCGATGGGTTGTTGCCTTGCAACTTCAGCGGAAGGGGAGAGAAGCCATTTGTTGTACAGTGGACAGCTAGTCATGTTAAGTTATTGGACGGTGGTTGAATGTATGATGAAGATGTGTTAAAGTAGAAGAATCAAGAAAGTACCTTCATATGCCATCGCACCAAGCATTAGCACCAACATGGCGGGCAGTGCACACCGTCTTATATCATATATGCATATATATGCTGTCTAAAAAAATTATGGGAGCCAACCCTTTTTCTCCATATATCCTTTTTCAGCCATTCAACTTTATGTTCCTGCACACATATTAGGTGAACCCATAGCTGTAAAAATCGGCCGATTTAACTCGGCCCGATGGAAAATTGGGTCAAAATTAGGGCAAATCATCATTGCTAAAAATCAGACCATGAATCGCCCGATTCTAGTAGACGGGGAGACAGGGGGAGATGGGGCGAGGAGTCGGCGGCCGCCCGGGGGGGGGGGGAGATCTGGCAGGGGAAACGGGAGGGGAGGGGACGGGCAGCGGGGTGGTTGGGGGTGGTGGGGGGTGTGGTGTGATTGGATGGGTTGGTGGCGATTGGCGAAGGGTGGGTAGTTTAGCTAATAAAAATTGACTCTCTCCTTACTCGAGTCAATAATAATAAAATAAATCTTAAAAATACAAAATAAATCTAATAAAATAAAATATAACCAATAATAGTCTAATGACATGTTCTCAAATGATGCGGGGGACAGGGGGAGGAGATCAGGGAGTAATTTTGACTGATTCAAGTGAACCAATTCTTTTCCAAATTTTAATGAATCACTCCTATTCAATAGCTCCCTTCCAATCCGATTCAATGTCCGAGTCCGATTTTTGTAATTATGGGTGAACCTTAAAACTTCATCGTTATCAAATTATATTATTTTTATAGTTATATTAGATATGCACCATAAGAAGATTGCCAATTGCAAATATTGATTAATCTGTAGGCAGATTCTACACCTCCAAATGAATGGTGGTTACAAGAAAGTTTGCTTTTTTACATCTCGAACATGCATAATGCAGAAGAAATGCATGGGAGGATCATGAAAGTTCAATGCATGAATAAATGATAATTTTTAAACTCTTAAGCATGAGAAGACATCCATGACTCCAAATAATTTTGGATTAAGTACAGCTAGGGCATCGAGACATCAATTAACTAAAAAACGAATGCTTTGCCATGTCTAGCAGGTATTAGTACTTCTAGTTCCATAGGTACTAGTATTATAAACCCGGCTGACGGAATACATAAACACACCTACATATGTGTATTTTGTTAACACAAGTGTTTGATTGACTCGGATTGTGAACTCAGTTTGCGGGACATTAAAAACAAACCCACAAAACTTTGTTAACCCAAGTACCTGGTTGACTCGTATTATAAATTTAATTGGTGGGACATAAAAAATACACTTAAGGGTATTTATTCACCCAAGCATTTGATTGGCGATCAAGAAAAGAGGAAAGTGAGAACCATAATAAATTGGAAGCATGCATTTCATATGACGGAATAATTTTGACTACGTATGAAGACGAGATATGCGGAAGGGGAAAAACCAAGTGGTGAAGCTGAGGAGAGATAAAGAGGTGGCCGTTATTGAAGCAAAGAAAGAAGATGATGATCAAGAAGAGAAGAAAAGGGGGATCTTGATAAGCATGGAAAAAGGCGAATATTTTTTAATATTTTTAGCAATAAGAAAATGATGTCTAATTATAGGAAAACATAAAAAATTCAAATTGTATAAAATGCTATCACTTATAAAACTAAAATAAATTCAACCACAACGGTAAAAAAAATATTAAAAAAATACATAGGGCAATCGGCCAGCCACCCTTGGTCATAGGGTGAGTAGATCTAGTCACCTTGCCTACGGCAGTTAGATTGAGCTGCATGTGAGTCCGGATTGCCAAATCTAGCCAACAAAGGTCGAGGACAGCCAAATCAACCACCCTCGACCAAGGGGCGGCCAACACTATTGGGTAATAGATAATTTTTATTTATTATTTTATTACAAAACCAACCCCCAATGGCAGTTTGTTTGTAATAAATAAAATTATCTTTTTTGGTAATTAGTTTTGTGGTATGGAATTAGCAAGTAAGGGAGGGAGGAATGTAAATGCTGATATTTGAATGTAAGAGTCGGTGGGAGAAAACAAGGGATGGGCTGAAATGGGCCGAAAACAGAGTGCGGGAGATTGTAATGAAAAACTTGATGAAATTGAATCCTTTTTGTTGTTGTTATTCTTGATTTCAGTCCGACTTTCACGGACGATCACCAGGGAAGCAGGATTTCCTTCTGCTTCCATCTTCCATCTCCTTCCTCGATCTACCTCGTTCCTGCCTCAATTCCATTGCAGGTTGTCTTCTCCATGGCGCCATCAAAGCAGGGCAGCAAGCAAGGGAAAGGGAAAGAGCTCGTCGTGGAACTTGGAGAGGAAATTCAAACCAGAATGGTATCAGAGCCTGGCGAGGGAGGTACACATCTTCCACCCAATTCTGATGAACTTTCTCAAATTAGACAGGTTCAAGATCAATTGCTGGCAGCTGTTTCCAATATGTCTGTAAAAATTGAATTATTGTTACAATCAAGAATTAATGGATTAGGGAATAGAGAAGGAATTGGTACATCGTATGGGAGGGGTCCTGCAAATGGAGATGGTGTTGATGACCGTCTGCAGGGCGGCTATCATGATCCTCAATTGGAGGAACCATTGTTGTGGTCTGGCAGTAGGCGACCTCAAGAAGAGCAATTGCAGGGAAACCATCAACATCCTCAACAGGAATTCGAAAGGCCATTGGGCAGTAGGGTGAATGTGGTGAATTGTGAGGGAATTGGGACGTTGCACACGAGGGTTCCTGCAACTGAGTTGGACAACAACGATCGATCGCAGGGCAACCGAAGAACTTTCCAAGGAGAGGATCAAGCGATGTTGTTTAATGATCGATATCAACAGGGATTACCTAGAAGGGAGGTGCCGATCATGCCATCTAGTGGAAGGCTTCAACAAGGCATACCAAGATCAGGGATGGAACATGCTCGATCAAATTTCCAAGAGGGATTTCATCAACCTGTTCCAACTGAGGAATGCTTGAAGGGATCCAAAATCAGTTTTCCCAAATTCGATGGCTATAAGGATCCAATTTCTTGGTTCAATCGAGCAGAGAAGTTCTTCAAGCTGCATAACATCAATGAAGGGTTACAAGTGGAATTGGCGAGCTTCCATTTGGAGGATGACGCCCAGGTATGGTTCGACATGCTGCAAGAACATCAGGGGATTCCTAGCTGGCCTGAATTAAAAGAAGCCATGAATCTTCAATTTGGCCCTTCTGAGTATGAAGATTTCTATGGTGATCTTACTTGGTTAAGGCAAGAATCATCAGTTCAAGAATATATAGCTCGTTTCAATAGGTTGGCAACAAGAGCTGGTTACATGACCGAGAAGCAAAGAATTAGCAGCTATACCTGTGGTCTTCGTCCTCAATTGAGAATGGAGGTGAAAGCAAGAAAACCTGAATCATTGTTGGATGCTCAAGGTCTGGCCAGGCACTTGGAGGGTCATGTAAACCAGAAATCACAAGCTTATGGAAGATCAGTGAGCAAGAATTTTCAGCACACAACTGCTTCATCTAGCAAGGGAAACAACTCAGGAAATTACAAGGGGGAAGCTAATGTAGCAGCAGAGATACAACCTAAAGAGACCATTACAGGAAGGAAGCTTAGTGTAAAATAGCTGCAAGAAAGGAGGGAGGCAGGCCTGTGTTTCAAATGTGATGATAAATTTGTGCCTGGACATAAGTGTAAGAACCTGTTCATCATTGAAGTGATACAGGAGGAGGAAGCTGAGGATGAGGACCCTGAGGCTGATGGGGATTTCATGATACCAGCAATAGCTCTTATTGCCTTGACAGGGGCAACTACTACTAACACCATGCGGCTATTGGGAAGGGTAGGAGGACATCAAGTGACAGTGCTGATCGATTCGGGGAGTTCCCATAACTTCATAAATGCAAGTTTAATCCCGAAATTGAAAGTACCAGTGGAAACCAATAAGGGGATGAAAGTTCAAATTGCTAATGGTGAGAAAATGAAGTGTGGAGGTAAGTGTGACTGCATTGAACTAGAGTTTCCAGGATACAAGGCAGTGATAGATTTTTTCATATTATAGCTGGAAGAAATTGATATTGTTTTAGGTGTTCAATGGCTTAAAATGCTGGGATCAATACTTTGGAACTTTGAATCACTTACCATGTCTTTTACGGAAAAAGGGAAAACCATAGAGTTGCAAGGTCAGCTCATTCCTCCTAATCAACTATGTGGCAAGAAACAGTTATTTCAATCATTCAAGAAAAGGAAACAGAGGTTATTGATGCAGTTACAGGTGGTTGATGGTGGTGGTTTACAGCAGTTCAAACCATCCATATCGACACTACAAGAAGACCAGCTGAACAGGGTACTGCAAGCATTTGAAACCATATTTGCTATACCAAAGAGTCGGCCTCCAAGACGAACTCATGACCATCATGTCCACCTGAAAGAAGGAACACCACCAATTGCAGTCAAGCCCTATAGATATCCCTACTTCCAAAAAATGAAATAGAGAGACAAGTAAAGGAGTTACTTGAGGCAGGGGTAATTCGGCCAACATCAAGTCCGTATTTTGCTCCGGTGCTATTGGTCAAAAAGAAAGATGAAAGTTGGAGAATGTGTGTGGACTATAGAGCTCTCAACAAGGTGACTATTAAGGATAAATTCCCCATACCCAATATTGATGAACTTTTGGATGAGTTACATGGTACAACATATTTCTCCAAATTGGATTTGAGATCAGGATATCATCAGATACGGATGCATGAGGCTGATGTCAAAAAGACAGCTTTTCGCACCCATCATGGGCATTATGAATTTAAAGTCATGCCTTTTGGATTATCCAATGCACCTTCCACCTTCCAAGCTTTAATGAATGAGGTATTCGCCCCTTATCTTAGAAAAATTATATTAGTTTTCTTTGATGACATTCTCATTTACAGCAAAAGTTGGGAAGAGCATCTTCATCATATTGAGTTGATTTTGAAAGAATTGTTATGACATGAACTCTATGCCAAGAAGGATAAGTGTTCTTTTGCTTTACATCAAATTCAATACTTGGGTCATGTTATTTCCTGTGATGGAGTTAGTGTGGATATGGAAAAGATTATAGCTATTGAGAATTGGCCAACACCTAAGTCGATCAAAAGTATAAGGGCTTTCTTGGGATTAGCAGGATATACCAGAAAGTTTATCAAGGGTTTCGCAAAAATCGCCACTCCATTGTCTGATTTGCTGAAAATGGACTCTTACCATTGGGATCAAATGGCAGAAAATTCTTTCATTAGCTTGAAACAAGCTCTCACAACTGCACCTGTCCTTGCTTTGCCTAATTTTACCATTCCATTTGTGATTGAATGTGATGCAAGTGGAGGGGGTTAGGTGCTGTTTTGATGCAACACAATCATCCACTAGCTTTCTTCAGTAAAGCCTTGAGTGGAAGGAACTTATTATTGTCAACTTATGAGAAGGAGATGATGGCTTTAGTATTAGTTGTCCAGAAATGGCAACATTACCTGTGGGGAGGACATTCATAATTCGAACTGATCCCTCCAGTCTCAAGTTCTTGTGGGATCAAAAAATCCACACAACAACACAACAAAAATGGCTAGTGAAGCTGTTGGGATATGATTTTATCATTGAATACAAACCAGGTAAAGAGAACAGGGTAGCGGATACCTTATCTAGACAAAATGAAATGGACTCCATTACAGCATTTGATGACACGAAGAAGGACAAAGATTCTATGACTTTAGCAGCAATTTCAGTGGTGATACCACGTTGGATAGAGGTGATTAAACAAGCTTACTCTACCAATGAGGAAATGTCAAAGCTGCGGAAACAAAGTGCTGACAACAGCTCTGTCTCCAAACTGGTCCTTGAAAGATGACATTCTTTTTTACAAGAATCGAATTTATTTGAACTCTCAAATGGATGTCATACCTATCATTCTAAAGGAGTTTCGTGACGGGACTCATGAAGGCATTCAAAAAACATTAAAGAGGTTACGAGCAGTCTTTTATTGGTCAAGGATGCATAAAGATGTTGTGGCTTATTTACGAAATTGTGACACTTGTCAAAGATTCGAAAGCTCCACCTTAGCTCCGGCGGGTTTGTTACAACCTATGCCAATACCACAACAAATATGGACTTCTATTAGCATGGATTTCATTAGTGGATTACCCAGAAGCAACGCGAAGGATGGCATCTTTGTGGTGGTGGACAGACTTTCCAAATACAGCCATTTCATTCCCATTGCTCATCCCTTTACAACGCCAACAATTGCTAAATTGTTCTTCGAGGAAATTTTCAAGCTACATGGAATGCCAACTTCTATAGTCTGTGATAGGGACCCAACGTTTACAAGCTCCTTTTGGAATGAGTTGTTCAGATTACAGGGTGTGGCATTTAACTATAGCTCGGCTTATCATCCTCAAACCGATGGCCAAACGGATCGATCAACAAAGTGCTGGAACAATACTTGAGATGCTTTCCAGCAGATCGACCAAATTCTTGGATCAAATGGCTGCCGTGGACTGAATTTTGTTACAACACTAGCTTCCAAACTGCAATTCGCATGAGCCCTTTCGAAGCAGTGTACAACATGCCTCCACCTACATTGATGTCGTACATTCCTGGGACAGCAAGATCACCTGAAGTTGATGGCCTTCTTCGTAATAGAGACCAGTTGCTTCGAGAGCTAAAGGACAATTTAACAGCTGCCCAGCAAGGATGAAGCACCATCATGATCTGAGACGAAGAGATGTTGAATTTCAGATTGGGCAACAAGTATAGTTGAAGCTTCAACCTTATAGACAACAGTCATTGTGAGCTGGGAGGTCCAACAAATTAACTGCAAAGTTTTATGGTCCATTTCCTATTCTTCAACGCATTGGCAAGGTTGCATACAAGTTACAACTTCCTCCTGATTCCCAACTCCATGATGTTTTCCATGTCTCCCAATTGAAAGCTTCAGTGGTAGCTGATGTTCATGTTCAGAAATCTTTACCTGCTGTCATACTTGACTAATCAGCTCTTATTGTGTTCATTTTTACAAATTGTAATGTGTTAGCAACCTTGAGGGCAAGGTTGTTTTAAGGGAGGAGGTAATGGTATGGAATTAGCAAGTAAGGGAGGGAGGAATGTAAATGCTGATATTTGAATGTAAGAGTCGGCGGGAGAAAACAAGGGATGGGCTGAAATGAGCCGAAAATAGAGTATAAAACAGAGTGCGGGAGATTGTAATGAAAAACTTGATGAAATTGAATCCTTTTTGTTGTTGTTATTCTTGATTTTAGTCCGACTTTCACGAATGATCACCAGGGAAGCAGGATTTCCTTCTGCTTCCATCTTCCATCTCCTTCCTCGATCTACCTCGTTCCTGCCTCAATTCCATTGCAGGTTGTCTTCTCCATGGCGCCATCGAAGCAAGGCAGCAAGCAAGGGAAAGGGAAAGAGCTCGTCGTGGAACTTGGAGAGGAAATACACACCATTTTGATTCTCCCACCACATAATAATATTAAAAAATAACATATCTTTTTTGGTAAATTTTTATTTATTTATATGTCTAGTTCAAGTTAAGACTGTTCAACTTATGAAGGATAAAAATCAATTGCACCTAGAACCACCAAATGTACTGTTTTTGTATAAAATGAACATTTGCACCTCTTAGTTGTCTATAACTCTGTTATTATTATATTATTTTCTCATGATGTGGCCGAACTTTGTAAGTCTATTAATGTGACAAACTTCATCTATGTCATCAATAGGGGAAAAATAGCAATTTCAATTGTAAGATGGCATTCAAAATTATAATTTTTTTAAAAAAATGAAGTTTGACTTATAAAAATTTTGCATTTAAATGTTATAAAATAAGGCTACATCATCGATAAAAAAGTCATCAACGTCTATTATAAGATAATATTTTAATTACAAAGAACTTTTTTAACTAATAGCATGACCGAGTTTGTCAGTTCATCTGACTTAAACAATGAGATAGCATTATCAAGGCCACTCATGCCACACAAAAGTAACATCATAATAAAATTGTTAGAAGCCATTTTTACTCATTTAGGGAAGCGGGAGTCAAATTCAAATGAAGTATTTGCGAGTTTGCATCTCTTAAACTTGACTTGTCTAAAATAGGATATTATACTTTCAAGTTTAAATTTATTAAATATGATTATATATTAGAATTTTAGTTTTACATTGCCTTATTAAGTAAAAAATAAAGTTTTAAGATGAAATTATTTTATTTAGCATAATAATATTATGAAAATTGTGACTTTATTTTTTTATTTTTTGAAAAAAACTTTTTAGTACAGATTATACAAAACATTACCACAATTTTGTCTCAAACTCAATTAAGCTCATATTTTCAAGGGATGGCTTGGCTCAAACTAAATGCTGTAAATGGTCACCCGATTTACCGATGTACTAATTAATCTAAATTAAATAAAAAAATGGTGAAAATATCTTTAATCATATAAGAAAATAGTGAAAAACTCGATTAATTTAATTGAACCAACTTCAAATATAAATATAAACGGTAAAAAAACTCTACAATAACCGATTTTCTAATTTAATCAATTTTAATTTAGTCATTCTATTGTTAACTATAAAACTCATTTCTACTTCTACCATAATCTTAAAAAATATTCTTAAAGTCACTCTCTAATGAGATTATCTATTAAAAATTTTTTCTTACTTATTTCGTAGTTTGTGATATTAATTTATCATAATGTGGATGCAGGGATGTAAACAAGCCGAACACGAGCCAAGCTCAAACACCATGAATTTTCGACTAGCTCAGCTCGACCCATAATACATAAAAGCTCATCAAGTGCTCAAACAAGCTCAAACATGCTTCTCAAAAATCACGTCGAATTCAAAAATGTCCCTGCTCTGCTCGGCTCGGCTCGTTTAAACCCCTATGTGGATGGTTATATTTTATATTTTGTGGCTAAAAAGTTAATTTAAATAATTATAAGTTATAACTCACTTAATATTAGTAGTTTATGATGTATATAAAATAAAAAAAACTATTAATTAACCATTTAATAAATAGTAAAATGGTAAAAACTAAATTATGAGAAAATTTTTAAACTCGGTTAATGATTATAGTAAAGGTAAATAATTATGATTGATGAATACTATTTGTAACTAGGACATAATTAAATAAGTGATTATATTATTATTATTATTTTATTTGCGATTATATCATAATAAATGGTCACTCGCCGTCGCCGCCGCCGTCTTGATGGCAAGTGTTACGGGTATAGCTTGTGGGACATCCGGGGAGCTAAGGTTTGGCAGTTGTCCCTAGTCATCCCGCGTCCAAGACGAATAATTAGTGCTATCTGAGTGGTGAAACAACTTACCAAGTACTAACCCGTGTTATAGTAGCAGGCAAGGATTGAACTATGGTGCATGGTGTGCTGGTGATCGGTAAAGGAAAGTGTGTAGCGGCATATGGCTTGGTAAGGAGTACCGAGCATAGCGCTGCATGGCACCGAGTAAACCTAGAGATGGCGTGCTCTGAGTAGCGGCATGACCAGCAGCTATGAACGAGCACTACCGACCATTGGCGGAGTGAGGTCATGAGCAGGTGATCTAGCATACTGATGCCAGGTGTGAAGCGTGTGCATGCAAGTGCATGACGAGCATCAGAGTGGTACTCAGTTGCAGGCATGCCAAGGATTGGAGCGGTACATGCAGCGTGAAAGTGCCCAGCTAGGTAGCGAGAGCGGGTGCAATGCATAGCATGACCAAGCTAGATAGCGGTATTCCAATATTCTGGTCAAGGTTGCCGGACATAGCACACAAGCCTCAGTGGTGCATGAGGATGCGGTAGGGGGTGCATACAGGGCTGGAACGCCAGTTGTTTAGGTTGGCCAAGAGTGGGCTGGGGTCGAATCAGGAGGGTTTGACCATGCAGCCGACTTGCACCAACGAGTTTGTTTGATCCACAAATTGCGAATAGACATGAAGGAGATCTTGGGGAAGATCGTGATCTTTCATTAGCCAATGATGGATAATTGGTTGCAACTAACTCTAAGGGCATAATCACGTAATCCTTGGAGATAAGGATGTTGGCATGTAGATAAACATGCTGGGTTGTGCATAGTGTGATCTATTCGGATGATCTTGGAGTTGTAACAAATGCAGATTAGGGTTCTATATAAGGAGCACGACCCTTGTGTAGAAAAAGGGAGAACAACCAGAAGATTGTGTGTGCTCTTTGTGGAGGAGAGATGCCAAGATCGTGCAAACAGACGACTTGTAGTTGCTGTAGCCAATTCATGGAGTTCGAATTGGAACTAGAAGGAAGAGGACGACTGCCGGTGTGGTTGAGGTCTGCCTTTAGGATCATGGTACACATCTTTATTATTCGACAACCTACTTGCTTTTCTAGTTGAGAGATTTGCATGTAAAACAGGTCGGTCTAGGAGGATCGACTTGGGGTTGTGAGTGAGGACTAGTTGAGAAGAGAGGCTCATTGTTCTCATGGCCTCTTGAGCGAGTGTAAAGGGGCAAAGTCATGGGGATGCATGTCCATGACTTGTAAGTGGTTTGGCGGGGGATTACTTGTATTTCCTTTGTTCATAGAGTTAAAATAAAGGTTGGGTGGAGTTCTCGTATTATTGTGGTGTTGACGTTAGATTTGGTATCGAAGGACTGGATCTGTGATTTTGGGATCTAGTTGTGCCGAGGTTGGGTGATATGTATTTGGGGTGTTACATTGTATGGCTTGGTGGGTGTCTGCATGTTCGTTGGTGTGTGATAACGGGTAGCCGATTGCCGATACCAGTAGCACTAGTAGTTGGGTGTGGTGTCAGGTGTCGGGTGTCGGGTGTGCTAGTGTTCGCAGGCAAGACTTCGGCGTGCCACTGCAAGCAATGGTATTTGGCTGCGTGAAGTGTAGGCTGAGTGTTTTGAGGGAGGGGAACACTGTTATGAATATTGTTAGTATTGTTAGTAAGGTTGTTAGTATTGTTAGTAGGGTTGTTAGTAGGGTTGTTAGTAGGGGTAATTGAGTAGGGGTGTTTGGGTAATTTCACTAGGAAGGGTGCCTACAAAAGGGGGCTGTAACAGAATTCTGTAACAACTTTGTTTTGAAATCAAATTCACCCTTCTGGAGATTGCTCCACCCTCCAAGGTTTCTTGGAATCCAAAGAACCAGGACGCCCTGGTTCTTCCCCTTTTGGTTGCAGCATTTGCAACCCTTCTTCCACCCTTGTTGCTGTTGATCTTCATCCCCCTTCATCCAGGAAGTTCATCCTCAAGATGGCACCAGCAAAGCAGAGTTCCAAGCCAGCCAAGGGCAAGGAATTGGTTGTGGAGTTAGGAGGAGAAACTCCTTCCAAACACGCTGCATAGGACTGGTTTTAGGGCGAAAAATGTGGCTCTAAATTAACCCATGACAGCTGACCACCCAGATGGTTGGCCGCCTCCATCCGCCGGCACGCCATTTTCACGCGGCCGCCGCCTCCTCACCCACATCCCCCCTCCTCCCCCTCCGCCATCCTCCTCCTCCCCGGCGGCCCTCGCCGTGTCCACAGCTCTCTCTGGCAACCCCACTGGTGACCTTGGCCTCTGCCGCCTCGCCCCCTCCCTCTCACCCCTTGACGTTGCCGCCGTCCTCCACTCCCACCCCGACCCATCGCCATCCTCCGCTTGTTCCATTTCCTCTCCCACTCCCTCCCCGGCCGCCTCCCCCCATCCACCTTCCACGCCCTCATCCACCGCCTCCTCCGTTCCCATCTCTTCGCCACCGCTGACCATATCCGTGCCCAGTTTGCCCTCTCCTGCAGCTCCCCCGACGAGCTTCTCGCCTCCCTTCACTTCCTCGACGAGGTGAGCGTCCAGGAATTTGCCTTCACTCTTTTAAGCTACAATGCGGTTCTAATGGCGCTCGGGAAGTTCGATTTGGTCTCAAAGGCGCAGTCTTTGTACAAACAATTGATTGGCAGTGGTGTTGCTCCGAACTTGTTGACGTTCAACACTATGATCAATATCTTGTGTAAGAAAGGCAAGATTGGTGAAGCAAAAGTTGTGTAGAAATGAATGTACCTGTACGATTATAAGCCGGATGTGTTTAGATATACCTCGTTTGTGTTGGGCCATTGCAGGGACGGTGATTTGGATTCGGCGTTTAAGATGTTTGAGAAAATGATTGAGGAGGGTTGTTATCCGAATTCGGCTACTTACAATACGCTGATCAATGGTCTTTGCAATGAGGGCTTTTTGGAGGAAATGGTGGAGGAGGGTATTGCTCCGAATTCGTATACTTATACGGAGCCTGCTGTGGCTCTGTGTGGATTGGGCTGTGTTAGGGAAGCTTGCGATTTGATTGTTGAGATGAGAATTCGTAAGTGCAGCTCCAATGTGCATACATATACGGCGTTGATCAGCAGATTGTTTAGGGTTGGCCATTTTAAGGTTGCTGCTGGGTTGTTTTTGAAAATGCTGCAAGAAGGCATCGTTCCGAATGTTGTAAGTTACAATGCTTTGATTAATGGTATGTGTTGAAGAGGTAGCACTGGGACTGCATTGCAGATTGTCGATGTGATGGAGAGGGCAGGTTGCTCGTCCAATACTCAGACTTACAATGAGATGATGAAGGGTTTTTGTCTCACCAGTAATGTCAATAAAGCAGCATTTATTCTAAGTAACATGTTAAATTATGGGCCAAGTCCGAATCAGGTCACGTTCTAACACTATGATCAATGTCTTGCTGTAAGAATAGGCAAGGTTGGTGAAGGCCAAACAGTTGTGTTGAATCTAATGTACCAGTACAATGGGTATAAGCCGGATGAATGAGTTTACATATACCTCGTTTGTGTTGGGCCATTTCAGGGATGAGTGGATTTGGCATTCAGGCTGTTTAATGTGTTTGAGAAACATGGATTGCTTCAGGATGCGGTTACTTACAATACGTTGATCAATGCTCTATTGCAAGTGAGTGGAATATAGAAGTGGACGATGCGTTGGGGTTTTTGGATGGAAATGGTGGAGTCTGAGGGTATTGCTCCTGATATTCGTATACATTTACTACAGTGCCTGTTGATGGCTCTGTTCAGTTGGGAAGGTATGAGAGCTTTTCGTCGTTCAGGAAATGCTGAATGTGATTGTGATTGCTGAGTTATCGCACTGATAGTCGTGGGTGCAGGGACCCCAATATGAACACGAACATTGGCAGTTGTAGTGAAGAAGTTATTTTCTTGGACCCCATAGCTGATCTTCTAAAAATGATGCTGGAAATTGGGTGTGAACCTAATCTTGATACATATGCTACTCTGGTGAACGGTTTATTTTGTGAAGACAGGCTACAAGAGGTAGAAAAATTGTGGGGTATCATGAAAGAGAAAGAATTGGTAATGGACATAGATACGTACAACTCTTTTCTTGTTACATACTGTAGGCAATTGAAAGTTGAAATTGCTTTAGAAACCTTAAATGAGATAGTTCAACATGGTCTTGAAGTTTCTTTAGGTAGTTACAAAGAATTAATGTGTGCTCTGTACAAGGTGGGCCAGGTGGAGGAACTTGAAGTATTGTTTGGGAAGTTGCTCCATATGCAATTGAGTGCCGATGAGATTATTTGGACGGTATTAATTGATGGCATAGTGAAGGAAGGTGGATGAGATTTGTGCATGAAGCTCCTTCACCAAATGGAATCTAGTAGTCGTAAAATAAATTTTCATTCTTATGTTATTTTGGCGAGAGAGGCTCCTATGGAAACTAAACTAATTGACCCAAGTTTGGCTGCCTCCGTGGTAAAAGTTTGAAAGAAGGATAGTTTCTACTTCAAGGTTTGTGTCCTCACCTTTGTACCATGCCTGTAATTAAGCTGCTTTTCAACCTCTTCCACCTACTTAATTGTCTTGTCTGAAAATTATTTTTGTTACTTGTCCAACAAATGGCATTGTTGTCTTCCTTTAATTAATATTTCTAGTCCTGAAATCTCCCAGTCGAATAGCAAATTTGTAACTAAGGCCGTAGTAGCCATAGTATATTTGACGACAAACTTTAGCTTTTTACTTTGGTTTTGTTAACATATGATTATATATGTCACTTGTTTCCTTTTTCCCTAGATCGAACAAGATTTACCCAGCTGGATGGAATGAGGAGCCTCCGACACATTGCTGGATGTGGATGGCATAACAGATTCTTGGGAAGTGTGTTTAAAAGTCGAGAAAAAGGAGTGAAACTGTTAAAAATGCCGGGAATCACAGAGCTCCATTCCATCTGATAGTGCCGGTGCCAGCATAAGTGATTTCCAATGGATCAGATAGGACATCGTTCTTCAAGAATCAATATTTAAAGGTCTGTTTTATGTTTGCTTCTTAATTCGTTATTGTGGATCAGTGCTCTTATATTGTATTTATAACAACATTTTTCACATGCATGATTACTTATCAAAAAATAAAACCTGATAAGTGGTTGTCATTTTTCAACGGAAGGAATTGGTGGGTAAGTGTGGATTATGAAGTGGTAGGAAACACAACGTTACTGCAAGAGAATGGTGTTTTTTCTACTCGAAAATTTTATTCTTGCAAAAATGGTAGGGTCCAGTTGATCTCATTCATGATTAGCAACCTAATTTTTATTGATTGGTTTCTTCTTAGTATACACATTGATATTCACTTGGTTCTTTTATTTTCGTAGTCAAATATAATAATAATACTGGGCAAGCCTTCATGGTCACAGATTCATAGGTTCTGTCAATGTAAGATGACAACCCTCCCTTTTCCTATAAAAGCTGAAAACCTTGTGATCCAAGGTTGTTTTTAATTTTTATTTTTCAAAACACAATGTTTATTCATGGTAGTCAATACTTGTTTTACCAACTAACTTATACATGAATTGATATGTGAATTATTTAGCTTTGTATAATTTTACTTGTGATTTGTATTGTATTATCACAATATAATGACAATTTCCTTTGGTAATTGATACTTTCTGTTTCGTGGTTGCTTAATCTTTTTTTTAATTGGGCATTGTTATGTACATGCTTAATTCATTTGTAGTGTATAATGACTTGTCGCAACAATCTCATGATAAAAAAAGATACGTTGGCAGCTCTCATTTCTCATCACCATAGGTGAACTTAAGTGTTGTTGATAATATTGTGGTAAGGCTAGCACTGTTGTTGGCTTTGGCCCGTACTTAATGTAGTAGACATCACATGATCCTAGGAGTATTGACAATTGATGATCATGTTGTACATAATTGTTCTTGTGCTAACAAGGCCACTTGATCATCTTGGGTACTTCTATTAGTTTTTACATGTTGACAACGTGAAGCATCTTCTTCTAATTCTCTCTTTCTCTTAGTGGCAGGTTTGGACATAAATATCTTGTATACACTAATCAAGTTATCTTGAAATATCATATCAAACAAGTTTAAATATTAACATGATATCTGGTCTTGTCTAATTAATTGTATATATGTACGTATTATTCATCATAGCTATTAAGAAGTAATTAAAAGAAAGAATGGAATTAATTAGTGAGGAATATTATTACGTAATTGATTGGGAGTAATAAATTCATGCATGATCCATCCGGTCTTGTTGGACTCCGAATTATGGAGAGAATAAAAATCAAGTATATTTTTGGTTCCTAAGGATTCATGTAAGGTGACAACACTGTGTTTGGATTGCCTTTTCCAGAACCCAAGGTTGTTGTTAAGTTGGCACAACATTTGAAACTTGCCGTTCTTATGTCTATATTCCTTTTTACCGAAAAAATACCATTCCCAATTGTGGTTGTTCTTTGGAATGAACCGTTCTGCATCCCAATATGAAAAACATGTCTATGTCAAATATTGCAAAACATATATATACGTATATTAGTAAGATGGCTTTAGTTTTACAAAAAAACAAAAAAAGCATGCAGTGTATGATGATGTATTGTGACATGATATTTGCTTTAGTAGAAAATATCTAAAGATGGCGTGTGAATATATATATATATATATATATATATATATATATATTTTGATTTGACAGGATGACCCTTAATTATATTTTTAAGGGAGACTGTCCCTTGTAAATTAGGAATTTTTATTGATTTTATATAATTATTTTAGTATATGAATTTCATGATATATCATTTATATAGTAGCATGTTAACATTACGTGCATTCATATATACATAGCGATTAATATCTTCATCTTAAGAGATATCGACAGTAAAGCCACATGAGTTAGCTTGGGTTAGCTGACATAATTGAGACTAGTGACATTATTTTTATAGACAAATTTGTGGATGTTATAATTCAATGTTACGTACATTTCTAGCATCAATACTTAATTGTAAACCAACTTTGGGCAAAAAGTCCGTGTACATAGTCAAAATATTATACTGCAAATATTTGTCTAAATTAATATCTTATCTTTATTCTATATTTATTATATTATTAATCATTTATTTGTTGCAAACACATATTATTTGTCACAAAATACTAATACCTTATTTTTAAAATCACACTCACTCTCTCTATAATTTTTCTCACGTTCAAAATAATATTTTAAAAAATATTTGAATAAACAAATCTTATTACCATCAAAAGTTTAAAATTTAAAATTTACCATAGAAACATTTTTTATTATAATTGAATAATAGACTTTAAAAATAACACTAAAATCATTAGTTACTATTGTTGATTGTCAGGGCCCACCTCAATGCGTTAGTGCATTCTTGGATTGTGATAGTTGCTTATTTTTCTTGCAGGGATAACCGAAAGTTAATAAATTGAAAAAGTATGAAATCCTTAACTATCTTTTTATGTGCCTCTTTAATTCGACTTGACTTAAAAGGTCTATATAGATCATAAAAATGAGATATTTTAATTCTTAAAATATATGTTCTCCTTGTCATGTACGTGATGCATGTATGCTGATATATTCTTTTTTTTTCTTTTTCTTTTTCAAAGTGTGTATGCGTGCTTGTATTTTGCAAGAGGGAAGGGAGGCTGTGCTGCAGTGTTCCAGTAGTTGGATTTTATCCACCGGCTAGACATTCCTCCCCACCCTTTCAAAAATAATGACGCCTTTCTTCCCCCTCCCCTGGCGCAGCCTTCGACCCCCCCCCACCCCACCCCAGTGTGGCCCTCATCCCCCACCCCCTGCCGTGTCCCTCGCCCTGCCCCATCGCCACCCCTCCCCCTCCCCTAGCTCTGGCTGCTGGAGCTGATGATCGAGCTGCGGGTGGCCGACAACGCGGTGGAGGAGTGGAGTGCGCAGAAGGCTTTTGTGGCGGACTTGCAGCGGTCTTTTCAGGAGGATGCGTGGAGGAACAACGCCCCTGTCCTCCCAGCGCTCGTGATGAAATGCACCTTCCGAATCGCCGATCCGTGGCCTCCGGCTGGGTTTTGGCCGCTAGGCCGGTGATCGAATCGATTTCTTTCCCTTTCTCCCTTACCTTGCTATGTTGATCATGTAAGCTGTGGTGTGGAAATTTCATTGTTTTTAGCAGGTTGGAGTTGACCTGCTAAAAAAGTCATCCAAATCACATATTTCATTTTTGGGCAGGTTGACCTGCTCTAGCACAACCAAAGAAGGGCGCCAGCCAAGACGACAGGATGAAAGGTTACTATGGTTTGGGTTCTTTATTGGAAAGCTTGCAGGATGAAATTGGTATGCTGGAGAAATTGGGCATTTTTTTTGAGAAAAAAATCTTCATCTGGATGGGGGATTGAATTTTATTGTAATTAATGGGCTTCCATGGGTTCTTTGGGGATTGAAGGAGGTACATGGCTGGTATAGAGAGGTCATTTAATAATTCAACATGACATTTAATGATTTGTTAAATGAGAGAGGTCAGAATTTCTCAGCAGTATTTTGGGAGAGTATTTCCATTGCGTTCTTTTTCCGATTTTCGACCATGTGTCCGATGATGAGTGGCTTTGAGAAACCAGCATCCATTCGTGTTCAAACATCATATTTGTAGATGGAACAAATTTTTTGGGTGACAGGCAGATTAAAAAAACCTTTGGTTGAAGTCCTCCACATAACGTGCTTGACGACAACTTGAATGACTGTCTATTGCTTCCCTCGGCAGGCAGGTTTGGCCAAACTCATTGGCCTCGCTGGAGAGACAAATGTTCAGGCAAGTTTATGGGTTTGTAATTGAAAATTCGTTCTTGTTGCCACAACAGCTTGTGTTTGTGTATCTGATTTTTGTTAACATGTTGGGGTACAGGGTGAAGAGCAAAAGTTTTTGATTGCTATTTGAAGTGAGCCATATGCAACACTCATTAAAACTCGGGGTATGCCTTCCTCTGATTCCTCATCTTCATCTCATCCATGCCCCATATTAATGGAGATCTTCCTCTGCTTCGATACACTCACTCCAGACATGGGCTTCCCTCCCACATCTTCTTTGCCACAGAATTGACTCGTATGTATGCCAAACTTTGTTCCTTGAAAACTGCTCGGCCGGTGTTCGACGAAATGCCCTTATTCTGAACACAGATTGAATTATTTATTGATAATCAATTTATACCTGTTTTGGGAATGCCAATCTTGGTTGTACCAAAATCTCTTAATCAATGGGAAATGGAATTATTTTAGTGCGGTTATTTGAAGTAGTGATGAAATAATATAAATGGTTTTTTCAGATTTGGATGACCTTGAATCATGATTTTGGTTGGTTAAATCCCCTCATTTGGATTGAATCAACAGATAATCATGCAGACTAAAATGTTCAGAAAACATTTTGGTTCCTCAAAGTTCTTCCAGCATATAACAGTTGCTGCGTACCCATATGATGGGGGCATATATTTTCTTCATTGTGGCAATTGACAACTTGCACTAAAACTCTAACAGTTGATGGGGAAATGCTTGCATGTGTACCAGATGCATTGATAATCCCTGGGCAAATGATGAATGACTCTCAGCAACAGGATGGTCTGTTGTAGTGGCTGGAGGAGCATGGAAAAAGGCTGCAAAGTGGAATGATTGGAATTCGTTCTAATGGGAAAAATTGAATGATTAGTTTGTTTCCAAAATCGAGCCACTATGTTCAACAACAGTGCTAACTGCGTTCAGGTTTGTGCCACTATTGCTATTAATTTTGAATGTCATTAATTTTTTCAAAGAGAATGTATTTGGTCTGTGGGCATTTTTTAGGATTTTTTGATATAAGTCACTTTTTTGCAAATTTGCTTTGTCATTGAATTGAATTTTGATCTTTCATAGTGATATTAGCAAAAAGTATTTGAAGGACAGAAAAATTAGAGGAATTTCTCCAGCCTATTGCACCAAATTAACTGAATAGGATACATGTAGTCTTAGAAGAAGGTGAAAGCTTTTACAGGGAGATGCCAATCATGATGCCTGAAAAATCTTTCTTGTGAAACAGGTGGTTGGTAAGGAGCATTCCATATCTCATCTATCCCTGGTCTTCCAAAGCAACTTTTCAAGTTTCTGGGCAACGAATTCAATCAAAAACTACATATAGCATCAATCCCCATTAGAACATTATTCATATTTCTATGATTTTTACTGAAATGCACATAATCTTTAATATTTCCTCTGATAGCTTAATTTGTGGTGTATTCATATCCTCTGTTTTGACGACTATTGAACGTGCATTTTATTCATTTTGTAGGTCCATGCATCTGCTGTGTTGGTTCCTACACTTTGTGTTCTTCATAGTGACAAGTACCATTTTGCATATTCAATTCGCATGTGTCTCCTAACAGATGTTTATGCAAAGGATGGGCCTTGTTTTAACTGTTGCCAGCTCTCTTCACGGCATTGAATAATTTGTGCAAAGGATACTGTAGTGACTGATGTTGGTGGGGAAGGTGTTGATGTAGATTCTGAGCATTCTTTGGTATGTTAGAGCTTATAGTATTGATCCTATTTAACCTGTTAAGGGTACTAATTGACACAAGTTTGGCTGCCTCTGTGGTAGAAGTTTGAATGAAAGATAGTTTCTACTTCAAGGTTTGAGTCCTCACCTTTGTACCATGCCTGTAATTAAGCTGCTTTTCAAACTCTTCCACCTACTTGATTGTCTTGTCTGAAAATTATTTTTGTTACATGTCCAACAAATGGCATTGTTGTCTTCTTTTAATTGATATGTCTAGTCCTGGAATCTCACAGTCGAATAACAAATTTGTAACTAAGGCCGTAGTAGCCATAGTATATTTGACGACAGACTTTAGCTTTTGACTTTGGTTTTGTTAAAAAATGATTATATATGTCACTTGTTTCCTTTTTCCCCAGATCGAATAAGATTTACCCAGCTCGATGGAAGGAGGAGCCTCTAACACATTGTTGGATGTGGATGGCATAACAGATTCCTGGGAAGTATGTTTGAAAGTCGAGAAAAAGGAGTGAAACTGTGAAAAATGCAAGGAATCACAATTTGTTTTCCCAACATAAATGATCCATTCCATCTGATAGTACTAGTGCCTGCATAAGTGATATCCAATGGATCAGATTGGACACCATTCTTTGAGAGTCAATATTTAAAGGTTTGTTTTATGTTTGCTTCTTAATTCGTTATTTTGGATCAGTTGCTCTTATGTTGTATTTATAACAACATTTTTCACATGCATGATTACTTATCAAAAATTAAAACCTGATAAGTGGCCATCATTTTTCAACGGAAGGAATTGGTGGGTGAGAGTGGATTATGGAGTGGTAGGAAACACAACGTTTGTGCAAGAGAATGGTGTTTTTATCTACTCCAAAATTTTATTCTTGCAAAAATGGCAAGGTCAGCTGATCTCATTCATGTTAGCAACCTAATTCTTATCGATTGGTTTCTTCATAGTAGACACATTGATATTCACTTGATTTTTTATTTTCATAGTCAAATATAATAATCATACTGGGCAAGCCTTGATGGTCACCAATTCACAGGTTCTATCAATGTATAATGACAACTCTCCCTTTTCCTAGAAAAGCTGAAAACCTTGTGATCCAAGGTTGTTTTTAATTTTTATTCTCCAAAACACAATGTTTATGCATGTAAATCAGCCTGCATGTAAAAATTGTGGATTACTAATATTAATTAATGTCTTCAATTTAAACTAGAACAACCAAGTCTAGTAATATGTAAAGAACAGAGTTATTTGGTTAATAATAGTGTGATTAAAAGCATTCACTTCAAGAAATTTAAACTACATTTTTTGAAAGCCCAATGCTTCCATTTATATGTTTCAACAAATAACTTAGCTAATTAAAAATAACAGGGGTTTCCCAGACGAAGAAAAATTAAAATCTGTACAAAAAAAAGTCAACGAGAAATGGCCTTATCATTGACAACCATTACATATTCCATGGCTTTAAAGTACTGCTTCCATTCTTGATAATTTTACATAAATAATTGATTTGCTCCTTGAGCTTCCCAAATGTCCAACTCCCGTGATCACTCAAAGGAGAAGGTTTGAGATGTTGACAGTTTCACCTTTTTTGTAGATTATGTTGAACAATTTTTACAATCATCATCATCAGCAAACGATGTTACCGTGCTGATGGCAAATCAATGGGATCAAACGAGAAGGCTTGAGATTTTGACAGTTTCACCTTTTTTGTAGCTTATGTAAGACGAGACCGTCGTCTTCGTTTTCCATCTGGAGTGCATCTTGTGGCATTACCCTTTCCAAAGTTCAAAGGATTTAGGAGGTGGGACTTGATGAGGGCAAACCTTCACCTGAAAGCATTTCTTCTGCGGATTTCTCGCCGTTGTCTTTTTTTGAGGCAGACTTAGTTCTCTGTTTTTGATGAACGAGTAACAATATCTCGCCTCTTTTGGCTAAGAAGTCTCACAGAAAATGGCTCCTCACGAGTGTAACAAACAGACTCGCCACCAGATTTTCCCCTCTCCAAAACCAAATTTCTATGATTTACCTGATCGTATAAACAATTTATATGGTGAAATGATCTGAACGTATAAGCTTTAGTAAAGCTATCTACAACACCACAGCACTGAGATATTACCACCAAAAACAAAAATTAGCATCAGCAAGAAAATTGCCAGAATTTTCTTGCCGTAATCATGAATATCAAATGGTGGGTGTGCCTCCTGTTAAATTAGAAAAGAAGAGATTTAATTGTTAAAACAAACACATGACCTTATTCATGAATCACAAGCTTGATCTCTAAGTTCTACTTACTTGCTCTTAAAGGGCTTGTTCAATACCCTGTTTGCATGTCGTGACACGAGCAGCCATTTCTGTTTGTGTCCCAGTTGCAGTGATATTTTTCTGAAGGTCGTCCTGCATATTACGATCATTTATCCACAATACTAGTAAACGCAATGCTCTAACATTGTTTTCTAGGAGCATTCTTTTGTTTAGTTCTACAACCACAGCTCTTCATCAATGGACACTAGGGGGGCAACCAATTTTACACAATTATTGACTCTTTACAATGAATCGAATGTTAAAATAAAACGCAAAAAGAGAGATTATCAAGGTGGCAGAAGGCGTTAAAGAACAAGTAATTCAACTTTCATTTTATAATGTGCAATAATATATTTTTCCATTTCAAAGTGTCTATGAAAGAACTTCAAACCAGAAGCATGAGAAAAGGTGTGAAAAAGTGGCATATCAATGCTATTGTGGATGGACAGATGTTAGTTTCTAAATAGTAGTAAGGCCTAATCACGTGTTTTGCATATATTGTTTATATGAAAATGCTTAAAAATTCAATTAGACATTATTCCCTTATATTATTAGCACCCCAAGTTTAAAGACTCCAATCACTGCGTGAAGAACAACATCAAACATTCTTTAACCACTAGTTAAAACTGGGATTAAAATGACTTCCCGGCATGATTGTATTAGGGTTTACATATACACATGTAACTATTAAATCCATACTTCTGAATCATGTCAATGACAGCAAACATCTGAATATTAAAAAATAAACAGTCAAAAGAAAACTATGAACAATAGAGAAGCAACAACCCTAACATATTTATCATACCAGATGTGCTCAGCAAAGATCCTCATGACTTGCTTGAATATTTAGCTCTTCTTCCCCAAAAGCTTCTCGCCCATCAAAATCAACATCATTGAAGTATACCTGCATATCAACACAACACCATATGGTAAAGAAAATAATCAAACATTTCCTTTCTCAAGAGAAAAAAGTAGTTTCCAAAGTCATCTACCTGATTCACTAAAACCTATGCCTGCAACATCTACAATATACAGTTATCATACAATGTTTTAATTGTATGAACTACTCAGTTCTTTGACAGTTTTCGGCCTGCAAAAAGAGGTGGCAAGGTTCATGGACGAGAATTTGAAACATTGACGACCTTCCTCAATTATGGCAAGAGATTGGAGAGAATGACCCTTAGAACCAGTCATGGTCTAGAAAGAAAAAAGTTTGAGATACTATATGATGTTGTCAACTCTCCTTACCCAGAGCCTCATCAAAGTTTGAGATTAAATACTCCTATATATCCTTTTTGGTCAATAATTTTGCGGCAAGGGTGTTTATATTCATTCTAGGCTTATTAATTAATTAGTGTTAGAAGTTAATTAGAATAGTTTTATCCAACAACTCATTCTTAATTAAGCTTTTTCAGAAGCTTTATACGTGAGAAAAAAGGAAGTGATTAATTTGTATTAATTTTGCAAAAGATAAATAAAGAACAAAAATAATGTTCCATTTATATACGTAAGTGTTAAATACATAAAGCTGCACTTGTTGACATGGTCGACCAATTACTAGTTCAATGAAAAACATATGTTTCATAGTTAGCCTCCTGCAAACAACTGCTCAAAATCGTTGTTGGTCCAAGATCTGGTGACATTTTAACTCATTGAGGATTGCTTCCACTCATGTTGTCAAAATAATTCTCAACATCTATAAATTCATGATCAATATCATAGTTCGTAGTAGTATAGGAGATCAGCTGCTGCTGTAATTGGCTAGGACTTGTCACGACGATCTCATGATCAGAAATGATACATTGGTAGCTCTCATTGCTCATCACCATAGGTGAATTAAGGCCAACGCTTAATCTTGGCTTTGGCCCGTACTTAATGTAGTAGTTATCTGATGATCTTGGGAGTATTGGCAATTAATGATAATGATATCTTTACATAATTGTTCTTGTGCCAGCAAGGTAGCTTGATCATCTTGGGTACTTCTATTAGCTTTTACATGTTAACAATGCGAAACATCCTCCTCTAATTCTCTCTTTCTCTTGGTGGCAAGTCTTGACATAAATATCTTGTATACACTAATCAAATTATCCTGAAATATCACAGAAAATAAGTTTAAATATTAACATGATGTCTATTTTTGTATAATTAATTGTATGTGTATGTGTTATTTATCATAGCTATTAAGAAGTAATTAAAAGAAAACATGGAATTAATTAGTCATGAATATTATTACTTACGTGACTGGGAGCAATAAATTCATGCATGATCCATCCGGTCTTGTTGGACTTCGAATTATGGAGATAATAAAAGTCGAGTATATTTTTGGTTCCCAAGGATTCATGTAAGGTGAACATGCGTCCGTATGATGGAAATCAGGTTGTTGTGAGAGTGGACAACTTGACCAGTGAAGCAGTGATGCTAGGATTTTTGCAAAATTTTGTAAGGACTGAAGACCTCGTGGGCAACTGAGTGTTTGGAATGCTTTTTCCAAAAATCGAGGTTGTTGTTAAGATGACGGAGCATTTGAAAGTTGCTCTTCTCATGTCATATTCCCTTTTGCTGAAAAAATACCATTCCCTGTTGTGGTTGTTCTTGGAATGAACCGTTATGCATCCCAATATAAAAAACATGTATATGCAAAACATATATATATATATATATATATATATATATATATATATATTAGTAAGATGGCTTTAGTTTTTCAAGAAAACAAAAAAAAGGCATGAATGTTAATCACAAATCAATTTCTTGTAAAATATATGAACATGGAATGATGTACATTTAACTTATACAAAGTAAAGATTAATCTACAGATAGAGTATTAGGGTAGATGCTTTTAGTCATTATCATGCATAGTAAGAAAATAAATAAAACTGATAATGGAAGCTAAATGCCAAACTAGTTAAAAAATTTCTGCACAGTGGGCTTCTTACTAGTAAATATGTATTTTTAAATAACAAGGTCAAACAAATTATTCATTATTTGGTTCATCATAATTTACAAATTATCAAAATAGTGAATACCTATTTTATTTTAACAAAAAATTATTCATTAACTTTAAAAAAATAAATTCATTAAAAATTTATTACGATATACATTAGTTTTAAATAAATAAAAATACAAAAAAATCAATTTAAAAATAATCTTTCTTATTTAAAGAAATCAATTATAAAGAAAATTTTTTTTCCATGTTCGAAGATTATATTTTAAGTATGGTTATGGATATAAAAATAGACTCTATGATAATAAGTTGTTCAATAACTAATTAGGTGACTATTGAAAAAATAAATAAATTAAGCAACACGAATAGGAAAATTAAACAATCTTGTAACTAATCGGGTGTATAATGTAATATATTGATGAAGGGAAATGCATCAAAAGCAGGTTTGATGCCATGGATGAACTTCAACATGTAGTCATTAATGAGTTGTTTGTCGGTGGGGGCGAACTGAAATCCAATCGGCAACTTCCCCAACTACTCCTTAATATCTGCCTTTGAAAAATATGTCGACGATTCTATTAATATAATTTTCTTGAGCAGGTATTCTTGATCTTAGATTGCAGATCAAAAAGTCGATGAAGAAGAATATCAGTTCGAAGTTATGGAAGAAAGTGGGAGTGTAGTTTCACCAAAGAGTAGATAGACCAAGTACGTCAGAACATAGGAAATTCAACGGAGAACATATACACATGCAAAAGGTAACAACTATAGAGGCTAACCTCGTTGGGAATGGAATCAAAAAGTGGGAAGACAAATAAAAATGGATAAAAAGTGGGACGAATGTTCCCTTCTTACACCCACAAGATAGTGTGGTTCCCTTCTTACAGAGAGATATTTATAGATGGGATGAGCTATATCCAATTAATATATAGATGGTTTCCTCTTATCAGGTTGGCTGATCAAGTTGTTATTATAATATAGTTCATCAAGTTGTTATTATCAAGTTAATATTTCTCTGTTATCACCCTTCTCCTCCTACTCGCCCATTCCTTCCCACCGGCAGAGCCCTCCTCCACCACGCCGGCAAGCACCTGCCACCGGCGACAACAGCCCTTGACGCCCTGCTACTTCCTGCCCTCGGAGGCAACTGATCGCCTGCGACGCTGCCAGAAGCCCTCACCTTCTCCCTCACATTTTCGTCGCCTCCAGGTATGCCTTCCTCTCATTCCTCTTCTTTGACTCATCCATGCCCTAAATTAATGGAACTCTCACCTCCAAACCCTCATCCACCCCAAAACCCCATCCCCCCTGAGAACACCCCAAGCAGCGACATTCCAACGCCCACCACCCCCAAAAACCAAACAGCCTCCCCAAAAACCACAAAACCTCATCAAAAAACGGCAAAACACAACCACCACTGCCAAAAAGAAAAACCAAAAAAGCCTTACCTCCCACCAAAAGCTCCAAAACCACCCGCCCCACAGATCAGAATCCAACGATCCGGCAATCCCCACAACTTTATAGTGAAAATAAGTAAAGTTCGAGCCTTTATTCAGTTGAATAATTTTGAATAATTTTATTAGTAGTATCCTTAAGTTAGGATAATACAAATCATTTTTAAATAATTTAATATAATGACTTAATTAATTGCCCGTTAAATATCCAAAATTAGTAAAAGGTTAATAAATTATTATAGGTGTACTTAAATTTTTATTAACAGAATAAGTAACTATTACTCACTAATTCATTGTTAACGAGTAATATTAATGAAAAGTAAATGATAACTTTAACCACTATGACGGAAATCGTAATAAGATTCCTTGGGTTAAGCAATTTACATGTTGAAGGAAAAATCTACAATGTTTATGAAAATATACTAGTATGTGAAAACGGAAGTTTAATCTTGTTGAATGCTGCATGCTTTTTGTTGTCAAGTTTTAATCATGATATACTTAAGCCATTTAGTTGCATGCATTCTACTCGAATAAAATTATACTTATGTATAATTTTATTTTCTCGTTCAAAATAGGATCGTTAGTCGCGGTTACGAGTTCACTTGCGAACTATCCAGGTCCGTATAATTATTTGAAAAGTTATATATTTCCTTTTGGCAGCCCTGGTCAGCCTGAGCCTAGATTCAACCACCATGTATTGAGTGCAACCAGGGTCAAGGAATTGACTTAGTCCAACATGGGGCCACACTTTTAAATTTATTTGAAAGAAAAAATACTTGCCCCCATGCCGAAAGGGGTGACAGTGCGTAGTGGTGCAAGACGATTCATTATGCACTTGTGATATTGAAAGGGTGAGTCAGTGGCAAATATCGGTAACTACAGGCTATAGGCCACGTAGCATGTGTGCGCATACATGGGATTGCAGCTGGATAGGGTGGCCACCCCTCCTGGCATAATTAAAGCTCGACATAGGCCCATAATTACTAAAAGTCTAAAGAAATAATGATAGTGATTATATTGACTTGTTTCATTTAATTTTGCGATTTACTGGTTTTATCACTAACACGGTTTGTGACTACAGCTTGGCAGCTTTGGACTGAGGATTAAGAGTGTGGTTGGTGGTTCTTTTACCAACCTTGGTTTGACGAATTGATAAATAAATTGGACTTCTTTTATACTCTGTGTTATAAACGTCACTATGGGAAACGGTTCAAAGACGGTAAGACTTTGTATTCATGTAGTTAATTTATCTTATGTATTGTTACATGTTATTATAACATGATTTATTTTGATGATTAATAAATTTCTAAAATTAGTTGTCATGTTACAATTCATGTGTTTGAATTTTATTTTTTATCCTTCAAATCTTTGAGTAACCCCTGGCCGGTTAGGTCGGGTTGTTACCGAACGAGTCATCAGCTCTCTAAAAATCGAGTTAGCTCTGAAACCAAATTATCTCATTCATAAATTCGATGTGCGTGTTTAGTATTAAAAAATGAACAATTGTCCTCAAAAGGGCAATTTGATGAAATATAAAGAGTTTGAGTAACCAAGGGTTTCCGTTTGGTAACTAAATTATTGGAATTTGAATTGGTTGCACTCAAGAACACTAACGGAAAACTAGCTTAACTTGTCTAATTAATGTTTAAATTGTTTGTATATGTTGATATTTATAATAATGAATGATAAAAGGGAAAGCAATTTAGAAGGGTGCTTAGCAATGGTCTGATACAATAATTTCCTCTTACAATACAAAGAGAGACACAAGCATCACCTACCTAACCTGTTACATAAGCCAGCTCAATTGAACACAATCAAAATTAGTTCCTTTCTCCAAAAAAAAAAAGTTAAAATAAACGTGATATAAACATTTGCCGAGCAAGATAAAATAAATATTTGTTTACAACGGAAAACTTGAAATTATAAACAATAAAAAAATTTCCAAACTCTTTCCTCCACCACTCTTAGTTTATGGTCCACAGATATTGGCCTTGAAAGGAGATAATAATAAACACACGAGCATCACAAAAAGGAACCTCTAACACTTGTTTCACAAGGTTTTCAGATCGACTTCTGTAAGGAAAGAAGGAACAACTTTAACCTCTTCAATGATAAACCCAGCCTTGGTGCAAGCATCAGTAAGAAGTTTAGCTTGTGAAGGCCCGTCGGGACAAAATGCAACTATTGCTCCGCCAGTACCAGTGAACTTGGCGGCAACACCAACGCTTCTTGCCACCTCAATCATTTTTATGTTTATGGCCCCAAGAGCATCATCACCAAACATTTTCCTGTGATAATATTATCAAGAAAACACAATCAAAGTTGCAATAATTATGGTAAGAAATTCAGTAGTCTGTGATATAGTTAGTGTAGCCAAGATTAAATAACAACAAAGAAAAAGTTAGTATGTTTCAAAGTAATTCAAGCAGCAATTAATAATAAATATGATGGTTGAGGTTTTAGCACAATGGTTGCCAATACAGGTAGTGTACCTTCAGGCTAGACTAAAAATATTTAATAATTCAGGATACCTTCATTACCTCCTTAACTCAAAGTTGCGATTCATTAGGAAAGGGAGTTTATCATAATCCTTCTCAAGCATCGCTTTCCGACCTTCTAAAGCTATGTCTGCAACATCTTGCATTGATGACACAATTAATTCATCCCCATCAAGCCATCTCTTGCGAACAAAACTGTGAACCTACAGCCACAATAAAAGAAAAACACTAATTGAATTCCAACAGATCTAGTATACAAATTTTTTGTAGAAGTCATCAAATTATTGCCAGCCATTTATCTAGATTTTTTAATTTACCATTTTAAATGAAGAATGAGATGATAAGGCCCACAAAATCCTTTCAGTTAGAAGTACAAAAAAAAAACAGTGGTTCCATGGTGTGGAACCAAAGTGTGAGTCAGTGGGTTTAAAAGTATTTAAACGGGTCAAAAAGCTAGTATCCCATAAGGATGCCACTTCTCTGTAGTCCATTTTCTTTTCAGTAATGGACATCATTTGCTAAACTGCAATGTGCCCTTCAATTAACACAAATCATTACACTTACATTGCCAATGCCCACACCAGATGACAGAGTGAAATGGAAGCAAACCTTTTTAAAATCCTGTCAACTGTAAGATCAGTACGAAATGCAGATAAAGATGTAATGAACAAAATCCTATACGAATATGAAATCATAGAATTAATTGTATTTGAAGCAAATGAAGACAAAGATAAATAACTCACCATGTAAACAACTCCTCCATACACCTGAACTACTCGATCTTGGAGGCCAGCAACAATACCAAGTTCCTTCTCCGCATTAAGAATTAGATTAGGTCTGTCAACTACTCTCACCAGATGCCTCACATTGTAAAAGTCAAGGAAGCAGTTTAAAGCTTCACAGATGATGGCACTTGAACCAGACAGTCCGGGCTAGAAGTTTCAAAACAATGAGACATTTAGTGGGGGGGAAATAAAGAAAAAAGAGTTCTATTAAAAAGGCTGTTTCAACCACTCGGTTGTTTCTTTTTAAAATTTCCATTTGTAAGGAGAATTTCTAACATGTTCATTCCAGTACAATTTCTAACACGATCACTAACCAGTTTCCATATATTCCAAACTTTTTCCGTATTCATCCAATCAGTATAACTTTTACTAGAAGTGAAAAATAGTATGCAACTGAATAGACAAGTGCAACACCTGACGTGGGATATTGGTGTCATATGACAGAGTAAAATTACCACCAGTCAAAGCAATATTTTTGTCCTTGCAATACTGGTAGAAAATTTTGCAAAATGCCATAAGTAGCCGAACTCCTCCGTAGTATCCTTCATTTTGCAACCGACCCACCTAAAAAGAGGAACCCAATGTTGATTACTCACATGTCATAATCAATCAATGTCTAAGGGTGTTACAAATTATTAATAATAAACTTGAAATTGTTTTATGAAGTTATTAGGGGTTCTAAACAGAGTCCACGCAGTACGTGGTGAAGTGGCAAGTTGTTACTAATATAATCACACATCTCAGGATGTTACACTCCACCTCTCTTGAAAATTCCATCATTAGGAATTTCAAAGCCCACAATGAAGATCCTAAACTATGGCCTACATCCAATAGCGTCTCCATTTGGCTATAGGACAATTTGAAACAACTAGTAAATATCTCAAACTAGCTACCAAAGTTAAAATATTCACAAGCGCATCCCAGTTGGCAGTGGGCACAGCCCCAACTTTCATTGGATGTATATACCCAGCATCTCTGCATTGGACGTCGGAAAATCCGCACAAAGATCAGAGTTTTACCATCAAATTCACCAAATAACATGAACAAACTGTTGAGAAAAATCCCCTAAATTGGAGATCAACAATAGCGAACACACAATTTTGGGAAAATAATACCTGAGAAATAAAATAAAACAAAAAACCAAAAGAACACAGAGATTTAACGTGGAAAACCCTCCTTCAATCGAGAGTCAAAAACCACGGGCAACAACGAACAATTCACTACTTCAACCAAAGATTACAGTCATCAAATATATAGCGAACTACAAGAAGATTACTCACACACCCTATACTATTGAGATTATAAGATTTTACTCTCTCTCAAAACTCCGTATAAGATAAACTCGTGAATATTTTTCCCTCTTCTTTTATCTCTATATCTCTCTCTATCTCTCTTTTTGCTTGTCTTGCTTCTAGAATGAGGCAAATGAGATCCATATTTATAGAGATAGTTAGAGGCTCTTCATCTCCCATGGAAAAACTAACAGACACTTCTGTTGATATTCCGAGATTGCTTTGAGACCCTTCAACCTCCATGGAAAAACTAACAGTCACCACTGTTGATATTCCGAGATTCCTTTAGTATTCCGAGTGTGACAATGGGCTACACATCATTAATATTCATAATAACAAATATTAACAATCTCCCACTTGGAGTCCGATTGGAACACACCAGTCCAAACTCTTCCTCCACTTGTTTGTTGTATGAGTCCGCCTGCATGTCAGTGCAAGTTCACCAAAGTTGAGCAAAAACTCAACTTTTTTCTATCCACCGGTTTAGTCAACATATCCGCCGGATTATTTTTTCCATCTATCTTCACCAACTTCAATTTACGTTCTTCTAACAAAGATCTAATAAAATGATACCTTAACCGAATATGTTTGGTCCTAGAATGAAATGCCGAGTTCTTAGCTAAATGGATTGCACTTTGACTATCACTGTACAACCTGCAATCAACACCATTAAAACCTAACTCATTCATTAAAGTTTTAATCCAAATATATTCCTTGCTAGCTTCTGTAGCAGCCACATATTCAGCCTCAGTTGAAGACAAAGCAACTATCTTTTGCAATTTGGAAACCCAACTCACCGCGATTCCACCAACTGTAAAGATGTATCCGGATGTACTCCTGCCATTGTCTCTATTTCCAGCATGGTCCGAGTCCACATAACCTTTCACATCAATATTATCACCCCCAAAACACATGGTCCGAGTCCACATAACCTTTCACATCAATATTATCACCCCCAAAACACAAACAGTAATTAGAAGTTCCTTTCAAGTACCTGAAAATCCATTTCACTGCCTCCCAGTGTTCTTTTCCTGGGTTCATCATGAATCTGCTCACTACTCCCACTGCATGTGCAATATCTGGTCTTGTACTCACCATAGCATACATAAGACTTCCAATAGCTGAAGCATAAGGCACTTTTTTCATGTGAGCTTTATCCTCCTCACTCTTAGCACCTTGTTCTTTGGACAATTGGAAACTACCCAAAGTAGTACTCACCGGCTTGCATTCATTCATGTTGAATCTCTCAAGAACTTTCTTCACATACCTTCTTGAGATAACCACAACTTCTTGTTCTTCTTGTCTCGGGTAATTTGCATCCCAAGAAGTTGTTTTGCTTCACCCAAATCCTTCATGGAAAAACTCTTGGCTAACCTCATCTTGAGACTAACAATTTTCTCCATACAAGTCCCTGCAACAAGCATGTCATCTACATACAAAGTTAAAATAATGTAATCCCCATCATTAAACTTTTGTAAATATACACAGTGGTCCGAATTGCTCCTAGCAAATCCATTATCCAACATAAACTTGTCAAATTTTAAATACCACTGTCTTGGTGCTTGTTTGAGTCCATATAGACTCCTCTTCAATTTGCACACCATATTTTCTTTACCTTTGACTTCAAAACCTTTTGGTTGTTCCATATAGATCTCCTCCTCCAAATCACCATGAAGGAAAGCTGTATTTACATCAAGCTGCTCTAAATACAACCCCTTTACAGCCACAATACTTAAAATAATTCTAATAGAAGTCATTTTTACAACAGGTGCAAATATTTCATGAAAATCAATCCCTTCTTTTTGACCAAAACCTTTCACCACAAGTCTTGCCTTATACCTTTGTACACCACCGGCTTCAGACTTGACCCGATAGATCCACTTGTTTTGTAGAACCCTCCTTTTTGGTGGCAACTTCACCAACTCCCATGTATGATTCTTCTCCAACGATGACATCTCATCCTTCATGGCAACTCCCACTTAAGATGAGCTTTGTCACTCATGGCTTCATCATAGGACTCCGGTTCTCCTGCATCAGTATACAAAACATGTTGTATAATTAAATTTAATTTTTGAGTAGGCTTCCTAACCCTTGTGCTCCTCCTTGGTTCAGGAGCAACAACTATCTCTTGTGGTGGCTCTGAGTCATCAATTTCAACTTGTGCATCAGAATATTCTGAATCTGATTCATCATCATTTGGTTGATTAGCCTGTGACTCACCTTCTTGTTCGGTTTCTTCAGAAGATAATTGTTCCTCATCACTTGGAACAAATCCTTGATTTTCAGCACTTGGTATCTCTTCATCTGTCTCATCAAGCTCCATATACTCTTTTTCTTTTGACTCCTCATTCTTTTCTTCCTTCCTATCTTTATACATGCACTTTTCATTAAATACTACATCCCGACTTCGAAACACCTTATTGTTCTCAAAATCCCACATCCGGTAACCATATTCATCACCTCCATATCCAAGAAATACACATTTGCGGGACTTTGCATCAAGCTTCTTTCTTGATTCCCTGTCAACATGTGTATATGCAATACAACCAAAGACCTTAAGAAAAGAGTAGTCAACATTCTTACTAGACCATACCTCTTCCGGTATTTTTCCATCTAAGGCGCTTGATGGACTTCGGTTTATTAGATAGACAACTGTATCCACAGTGGCACTCCAAAGATGCAAAGGGAGTCCAGCATGAACCCTCATGCTTCTCGCTCGCTCTAGGATGGTCCTGTTCATTCTCTCTGCCACCCCATTCTGTTGTGGTGTCCTTGGCACTGTCTTGATCCTTCTAATTCCCCGTTGTTCACAATAAGAGTCAAACACCTTATTGCAATATTCTCCACCATTATCCGACAGAAGACATTTCAGTCTTAAACCTGTTTCATTCTCAACTCGGGCTTTCCACATCTTGAAAATGTTAAAGACATCTGATTTTTTCTTAATAGCGTAGATCCATGTCTTCCTACTAAAATCATCAATGAAGGTAACAATATATAGATTACCTCCAAAAGATATATCATGGGCTGGTCCCCAAACATCCATATGAACCAACTCCAACCTTTTGGATTTCATCTCTCGCCCAACCTTTGTAAAGCTGACCCGTTTTTGTTTACCTAAAACACAGTCTTCACAAAAACCAAAGTTAGAATCAATTATACCTGTCAAAACCTTCTTGGAATGTAAGATCCTCATCCCACTCTCGCTCAAGTGACCAAGCCTTCTATGCCATAACGTTGTTATGTCATCCTTCTCAGCTGCCAAAGAAACAAACTGATCTACCTTGGTAGACACTGGGTAAAGTGTGCCCACCGCCTTCCCCATGATCACCACTAATGCTCCTTTACTGATTTTCCACTGATTGTTTTCAAATGTTATCCTATAGCCCTCTTGGTCCAACTTGTTAACAGATATAAGATTTTTCTTTAATTCAGGTATATACCTGACCTCCTTGAGAATAAGTTTACCTTCATCATGCATCTTCAAATGAATTACTCCTTTACCTTCAATTCTGCACTTCTGACCATTGCCAATTGTTACATATCCATAATCACTCTTGACAAAATCACAAAACCATTCTTTGTGAGAAGTACAATGAAATGAAGCACCTGAATCAATATACCATGTATCTATGTTGTAATCAACATCAGCAAATAAACAAAATTTCTCTTCATGACCATCAACAACATTAGCTACATTCTTGACTCGCTCGGGACAATCTTTCTTTAAATGTCCTTCCTTGTCACAAAACCAACAAGTAGGCTTACCCTTGAATTTTCCTTTGGATTTAGAGCGCCCTCGGTTCTTAGGACCTCTACTTTGACTTCTTCCTCTTTCTTTGCCTTTGCTTTTGTCCACCGACAAAGCTGTGCCCAAGATGGACGGTGTGCTATCTACCATGCTTCTCTTCATCATCTCCTGATTCAAGATTGCACCTAGCACTTCATCAAACATTAGTTTTTCTTTTGATGCATTACTTATAGATGTAATTACCGTATCCCAACTCTCCGGCAAAGAACACATGAACATTAAAGATTTAATATCTTCACTAAAAGTCAACTCCACGAATTCAAGTTGTGCCCAAATTTTATTGAAATCATTCAAATGATTAGCAATAGATTTACCTTCGGGCATCCTTAAAGAAACAAGCTTCCTCAACAAAAATAACCTGTTAGAGGATGATGACTTCTCATAAACATCAGCTAATGCCTCCATCAACCCTTTGACGGTCGTCTGTTTGGAGACATTAAATGCCACCGACTGTGTTAAAGACAATCGGACGATGGCTAAGGCTCGCCTATCCAATAAGGCCCAGTCCTCGGCTGACATCGCTTCTGGCTTGGTACCTACAAGCGGTTGATGCAGTTGCTTCTCGTATAGATGATCCTCAATCTGCATCCTCCACCATTGATAATTTGTTCCATCAAATTTCCCAATTTTCCCAGTCTTGAAACTGTCCGCCATGACTCCCACTCAAATCAAGATCCGATTGAATGAGACCCAATATTCCCACAGACGGCGCCAATTGTTGAGAAAAATCCCTAAATTGGAGATCAACAATAGCGAACACACAATTTTGGGAAAATAATACCTGAGAAATAAAATAAAACAAAAAACCAAAAGAACACAGAGATTTAACGTGGAAAACCCTCCTTCAATTGAGAGTCAAAAACCACGGGCAACAACGAACAATTCACTACTTCAACCAAAGATTACAGTCATCAAATATATAGCGATCTACAAGAAGATTACTCACACACCCTATACTATTGAGATTATAAGATTTTACTCTCTCTCTCAATACTCCGTATAAGATAAACTCGTGAATATTTTTCCCTCTTCTTTTATCTCTATATCTCTCTCTATCTCTCTTTTTCTTGTCTTTTCTTCTGCTTGTCTTTTTTTTGCTTGTCTTGCTTTTGGAATGAGGCAAATGACATCCATATTTATAGAGATAGTTTGAGGCTCTTCATCTCCCATGGAAAAACTAACAGACACTTCTGTTGATATTCCGAGATTGCTTTGAGACCCTTCAACCTCCATGGAAAAACTAACAGTCACCACTGTTGATATTCCGAGATTCCTTTAGTATTCCGAGTGTGACAATGGGCTACACATCATTAATATTCATAATAACAAATATTAACACAAACACATAAAAAGCAAGCACTGTGACTAAAAGAAACAATTTTTTTGCATCACAGAAGAATAACCGACCATATCAAAATAAAAGCATAATAAGATGGCACCATGACAGATTTTTACAACAACCATCAAAAAAGGGGAATCAACAGATCAAGTGCCAGATGTACGGGGAAGGTGAAGCGGACAAGATCATGAGTGGGGTTGGATTGGAGGACCAGATCCTCCGAGGGACGAGACAGACGGTAGAGAAAAAGTTACCCATGCTTAAAGGAGATGGTGCGGCTATAGTAGACGTCGCTGGGATTGCCCAGCAAACCCACCCGGGGTGTATGCCTTCTGCTCCACCGCCTTATTGTCTCCCATGGTTAGGCGGGCGAGTGTGGCGCCGTCGACGGTGGTGGAATTGGACTTTACTGTGGTGCAGGCGGCGGCCGTAATATGAAACTCTAGTAACTCTAGAGATGGATGGCGCGACGTAAAGCTGACGACGCCCAGAAAATTTTTGACAGCTGAAAAAAGTTTAATTATCGGTAAAAATTAAGTTATTTATAATATAAAATTAATTTATTTTTAAAAATAATAATAATAATAATATAACCATAATTACAAATATAGTATATATAATTGACCTGCATTTATTACACATTTTAAAAAATAGTTGACCCGCGGAAGAATGGGCATAATTATCAGAAAAAATAAGTTTATTATAACGTAAAATTAGCTTATTTTAAAAAATATTTAATAAAATTTAAAAATAATATGACTGATAACTACAAATACCATACGAATATATCTAACCAACCCCGCATTTGTTACATATTTAAAAAAAATAGTTGACCCAATCGGACTTCAATTAGACCCAAGGTGATGAAACTTAGATTTTAATTAGTGAATGAAGGGGGAAAGAAAACTTTACAAAAATTAGTTGAATTTATTTTGATTTTTTAAGTGATAATATTTTGTATAATTTATATTTTTAAAATAATTAAGTTTAATTTTCCATCTTTTTAATAATGGGAGGCGATGAGGTAGACGGTAGCGCAGAAGTTACCAAGGCTAAAGGAGATGGTGTGGCCATAGTAGACGTTACTAAGATTGCCCGGACCCACCTCAGAATATGCCTCGTGCTCCACAGCCTCGCCAATTGGGCATTGCCGCGTTGCAGGCAGCCGCCGTGATCTGAAACTCTAGTAGAGATGGATGGTGTGACGCAAGGATGACGATGTCCAGAAAATTTTTGATAGCAGAAGAATGACATAATTATCGGTAAAAAATAAATTTATTATAACGCAAAATTAACTTATTTTAAAAAATAAAAATAATGTGACTGATAACTACAAATATCATATCAGTATATATAATTGACCTGCATTTGTTACACATTTTAAAAAAATAGTTGACCAGCGGAAGAATGGTCATAATTATCAGTAAAAAATAAGTTTATTAAAATGTAAAATTAGCTTATTTTAAAAAATATTTAATAAAATTTAAAAATAATATGACTGATAACGAAAAATACTATACGAAAATATCTAACCGACTGTGCATTTGTTATACATTTGAAAAAAATAGTTGGCCCGATCCAGACCTCAATTAGGTGTAAGGTTATTAGAATTAGATTTAAATTAGTAAACAAAGGGCAAAAGAATATTTACAAAAATTAATTAAAATTTTTTTTTATTTTTTAAGTGATAATATTATTTATAATTTATATTTTTTAAATAATTAAGTTTAATTTTCTATCTTCTAAATAATGGGAGGGGATGAGTCGGATGGTAGTGAACGAATTACCCATGTAGATGGTGCGACCATAGTAAACGTTGCTAGGATTGCCTAGCAGACCCATCCGAGTGTATGCCTTGTGCTAATTGAATGTGAAATTAATTAGTTTCTCCTGATGGATAAAAATGTGGGGTTTTTAATTATTGTGAAATCTTCGATCTTCATAATCCAATGTTGTCCATATCTATAGTATTTGAGGCGTACATTACTGCATGTATTTTATATGATAGTGGAATGCATAAGCCAAGGATCGTTCACATTGCACTGATGCGTCTCCACTCTTATGTATCCACGCAAAATTTTCTCCATCATATCAGGGCCTCCACACTATTCTACCGTTAAGATTGTGAAATTCATTTTGCTAAGTGAAAAAAAGAACAAATTAAAGATGGATAGGAAATGATATTAATATTTTACCAATACCCATGAGCACGACTATTCAATAGTACATTTCAATATGAAATTCTCGAGTTCCTATCATCCAATTGCATACAAGTCACCTGCCATTGTACGAGCACTGCCATTTCTTTTTCTATATGGCTTTCCAAAATGGGCAAATTTTTTTTTGGGTAAAAAATTGTCTTTAACATTAAAATTATGGCTGCCACGGCTCATATTTTTTATGCCTCACAGCCGCTCCAAAGACTACAAAGGTGAAGCAGTCAAGCAAGGAATAAACAAGCAGCATAAATCCAACTGCGAGGAATTAGCTAAGTAGTGACATGCAATTGATGGTGAAGTTTGTTGGCATACAATCAAACTCGTTGTATGAGCAAGAGCAAGGTCCACTGTTCTGAACTGCTACAATCATGCAACGATGGGAGATCTCCTGCTTCGACACACTCACTTCTTTCCAGACTTGGGCTTGCCTCCCACAGCCTCTTTGCCACAGAATTGACTCGTATGTATGCCAAACTTTGTTCCTTGAAAACTGCTTGGCTGGTGTTCGACGAAACACCAAAAAAAGACCACCTTCTTGTACAATGCTGTTTTACGTGCACATGTCACGGTCGGACATTGGAGGACAACCCATCTTCTTTTTCACCAAATGCATTCTAATTCAATGGATCAGAGACCTGACTGCTACGCACTCTCTATAGTTTTAAAGGCTTGTTCTAGGTGGGTCAATGTTAGATTTGGAGAATTCGTTCATGGGCTTTTCAAGAGGGGCGCGGCTAGATGATCTGATGTGTGTGGGTGTGGCATTGAATGAAATGTATGCCTCATGTGGGAGAATGGCAGTTGCCTACTGCGTTTTTGATGAATTCTTGGAGCCAGATGTTGTTTTATGGACATTAACGGTCTCTTGTTTTGTACAAATTGGGTGTTTTGTACAGAATGGCTTGTGCACACTTGGGCGTGTCAAAACTAGGAAGATCTTGTCATGGATTTATTGTTAGGAGGGGCCTTACCTCGAACTTGTGTCTCAACAATGCATTCGAATGCCAAAGTAAGTATGCTTCTTGACAGCAAGTATCACTTTGAAAGCATGGTTGTTAGGGATGTGATAACATGGAGCTGTATGATAGCTTCTTATGTTCATAATAAGATGCCCGATGAAGGGTTGCAGATTTATGTGATGAAATGGTTGAAAGGGCATTTGAACCCTACTCAGTTAAAGCTGTAATTGTTTTGAAAGCTTGTGGAATTTGGCCCAAGGATGGAAAATACAGGAATTGGCAATTAAGAATGGCTTTGAGTATGATATATGAAGTGTTCTTGTTTTAAGGAAGCTGTGATCTTCAACGAGGTGCCTTGCCAGGAATTTATTATGCCAGAAGTCAGAGACAAGCCCTCACAATAGCTAATTTTACATTATAATAAGATGACAATGTTTTTAGTTTTCTTGGTGTGTGAGGATAACTTAGCTTTATAAATAATAATATTATGGCTGTAAAAATAAACTACGTTGGGATTTAAAGCTTTTGAGAGGCAAGGAGATTCCGTTCTTGTCATCCTTCCAATTACTACCTTACAACAGGGAAAGCAGTAAAATATCGTCATCATTTAAAAAGCAAAAGAAAATAGTCACCCATACAAGAATCTTGGACATTCTTCCTTTATATATTTATTTTATCTATTTTTTTTAAAGCAAAGAAAGTTTCTAACGCCACTTTAATTATATATTTTTCACTAATAAGCTATCTCTAAAAATAACAATAAATTTTCTAACTAACAACAAAACTAAGATTCAAACAAATAGTCATCAAGTCACAAAATCAATTTTTTAACAAATATTTAGTTTGTATCTTCTTCATACGTATTTGATTTCAATATATATATATATGTATTAGATATATACAAAAATATATAAATGATAACAACAAATTTTTATTCTTCTTCAAAAGCATTTAATAATAATAAGTTTATCTCAATATTTTTTCAATAAATTATTTAATAAATAATCTATTGTAAGATTATGCAGCTAATATTGGTTGTAAGATGCAATTAGTAGCTGGGGAATCCTAAGTAATTATAGAAAGTTTTACTTGCAATAACAAAAGTGCCACAAAAGTATTTAATGATTGAGTGATTTGCTTGAACTTGATTGAGCCTTGTAATAATAATTAACCGGGCTCCACCCATGTACCCAAAAGTATTTGTATAAAATAATTAGCCTTGTAACAAAAGTATCTTACGATGTTAAATTATTATTGTTAATTTTATTTTTTAATGAGAATTTATGTATAAGATTAAAATTTATTTGTAGTATAAGGTAAAGGTAAAGGTACATCCACCCGAATTTCCTTATTGTTCAAATCAAATTCATTCATGCCTTCTTTGTTCTACTTCGTCAATTTTTTCACCTTTTCTACTCTCAATCTTTATCCACAATTTGTTTTTTCCTCTTTTATGCTCTGTAATTAAATTATAGAACAAGTAAGCAGTAACAATTATATTTGACTTTATTTATTTGAGGGTATTGAAACGGACTTTGAAATATACGAAATCTTTCATTCATCAAAGAAAGTATTCTTTCAATAACATTTAAAAGTAAAGCAAGACACAAATTAAAGTATTCTTTATCATCCTACCGAGATGGATAATTTAGTTAAAACTCTTTCAAGTAGTATCATACATTGATTTGTGTTTGGATATCTTGCGTTTATAAGATAATATTTACATGTAAAATATACAACGACGTTAATATGTATAATAAAAATACCTCCAATATACAACGACGTTAATATGTATAAATAAGATAATAAAAACACCTTAAGGCAGATAAAACCCATCATGTAAAGAACTATATAATACTGTAGAATCTACGGTTGAACCCTCCCAACCAACATTTACATAAAGGAATTTAATATCGAAACAACATACTATCATAATATTCTGAGAAGTATCTCCCCTTGCTATCCCTCTAATGCAGTTTATCTTTATTAGGCACCTCAACTTTGTTATGTGAATCATCATTTGATCCAATACAAACCTATACATCATAAACAAAGACGTTACTCTACACAAATATATAAGTATAGTTTTAAATACAGTAATAATGCTAATAAGTATATCATGATTATAATATACCTTAAAACAACGAGTGGGCCTGCACAAATTCTAACCAAACAACCACAATGCTGTCAAATTGTTAACCTAAATAATTAAAACATTTAACTATTGATTAGGGAACCAAGTACATGAAATAGAATAGTTACTTTAAAACAAGCAACAATGGGTACAAGCATTACCATATTACAAAAAGTTGTCCTTTTTAAAGTGATGTTATGCGTATATGATAAATAACACCCATGAATACACACATCAAGGATTCAAGATTTCCCTACAAAAAGTTGTCCTTTTTAAAGTGATGTTATGCGTATATGATAAATAACACCCATGAATACACACATCAAGGATTCAAGATTTCCCACATACCCATGTTTAGAAACATGATTCAAAATAAAAAAATCCCATGAACTCATTGCAGACAGCGTACTTGCATTTGATAGTACAGGAACTTGAGACGCAAAAGCTCGAAGTCTCATCATCTTTTTTCCCAATCTTGAGTACCTGAAAATTAGCTTCTCACAAGACAAGGACAAGTATGCCAGCCCAGAACCAAATACTTGTGAAGATGGAACTGAGGTATAGCTAATGTTCCAATTTGTCATTAGTACATGTGTTTTGATAGTACGAACCAATCAGTTCTTTGACAGGTTTAGGCCAGCAAGAAGAGATGGAATGGTATTGGAGTACAACTAGCTCACAGTTCCTTGCCGCTGAAGAGCATTGAAATAGATGGAATTTTTGATATATCGTCTTCCATTTACTATGATGGGGATGAAGAGTTTTGCGTGGAGAACTTTTTCAATTTACATGGAGATGAATTGAAACTGGTTACGACCTTCCTCAATTGTGGCAAGAGATTGGAGACCCATAGAACCAAAAAGGGTACCTATCATGGTCCAGAAATAAAAAAGTTTGTGTTAATATATGATGTTGTCAAGGAGCTTTTCTCCATACCTAGAGCCTCATCAAAGTGGGAGAGTAAATTCTGCTAGATATCCTTTTTGATCCATAATTTTGCTACAAGGGTGTTTATAGTCCATCTCCGGCTTGCTAAGTAATTAGTGCTAGAAGTTAATTAGATTACTTTTATCCGACAACTCCCTCTTAATATAGCTTTTTCAGAAGTTATCTTCTATGTGAACCATCTCATGGTACTAATCATCTTTCTTTTCGTTTTGGATACTAATTAATCATCTTGATACAGGAATTTGACTAAGATTTGTAGCTTGGTCGATCAGCATATTTGGATGTTTCAACTTTCACGCCTGATCTCTTGTTCTAATGGTTTTTATGTAGATGATGTTGTACCTTTAATTACAAGTTTATTTTTTGTTCATCCAATGGTGCTGGTGTGTCTCATTTGACATCATCTTTTTTCAATTTAGTAGTAACAATGGGCTTATGTTTATAGGATGGGAACAAATGCAAATGTTTAGGATACACTTCAATTTATAACCTTGGAAATTATAGGTATTTATCAGGATTTGTGACAATGTCTTGTAGAGGTCTTTGATAAATTACATCCACGGGGAGTCATTTTTATTACTTGTCTGAAGTTTTTACTTTTCAAAATTAGATATTTGTGATCAACATTTTAGCTAAAATATGTGATAAGGATGCCTTATTGTTATACATGAGGAAAAAGGAAGTGATTAATTTGCATTAATTTTGCAAAAGATAAATAAAGACCAAAAAAATGTTCCATTTATATACATTAGTGTAAAATACATAGTGTTGCACTTGTTGACATGGTTGACCAATTAATAGTACAATCAAAACATATGTTTCATAGTTAGCTTCCTACAAACAACTGCTCAAAATCATTGTTGGTCCACGATCTGCTGTTATTTAACTCACGTTGAGGACTGCTTCTAGTCATGTTGTCAAAATATTTTTCAACATCTATATATTCTTTTGCTTGGTTCCTTAGATGACAGCTTGGTTGAAGTAGAACTTCATCTTCATGCATCTTTGCGGGTTGCTCCTCCCAGTTTATGATAAGATGGGGTGATGATAATTCTAAAGCCAGGTCTTCTAAGAAAGAATTAATCCTTTCATCTTGGCTTATTGATTTCCATGAATAGTCATTCTCATGTTGTAGTGTTTGTTCCAGTTCTGCACGTGCGCCCATTGTTTAAGGATCAATATTATAGTTAATAGTACATTAGGAGATCAGTTGCTGCTGTAATTAGCTAGGACTTGTTGCAACGATCTCATGATCAGAAATGATGCATTGGCAGCTCCCATTACTCATCACCATAGGTGAATTAAAGTGGTGTTTATGATCTTGTGGTGAAGCTAGAGCTTGTTATTGGCTTTAGCCAGTACATAATGTAGCAGTCATCTGATGATCCAGGAGTATTGGCAATTGATGATCATGCTACCTTTACATAACTGTTCTTCTGTTGACGTGGCTGTTTGATCATCTTAAGTACTTCTAGTAGCCTTTATATGTTGACAGCACAAAGCATCCTCTTTTGAGTCTCTCTTTCTCTTAGTGGCAGGTCTAGAAATAAATCTCTTGTGTACACTAATCAAGTTATCCAGAAATATCATAACAAACAAGTTTAAATATTAACATGATGTCTAGTTTTGTATAATTAATTGTATATATATGGTCGTATTACTCATGATTGCTATTAAGAAGTGATAAAAAGAAAGCATGGAATTAATTAGTAATGAATATTATTATGTATGTGATTGGGAGCAATAAATTCACGCATGATCCATTCAGGCTTGTTGGACTCCGAATTATGGAGAGAATAAAAGTCGAGTATATTTTTGGTTCATAGGGAGTCACGTAAGGTTACAACTGAGTGTTTGGACTGCTCTTTCCAGAAGTCGAGGTTGTTGTTAAGTTGGTGCAACACTTGAAAGTTGCTCTTCTCTTGTTTGTATTCCCTTTGCTAAAAAATATCATTCCCCATTGTGGTTGTTACTTGGAATGAACCATTCTGCATTCCAATATGAAAAACATGTATATGTCAAATATGGCAAAACATATATATATATATATATATATAAGTAAGATTGATTTAGTTTTAAAAAAACAAAAATAAAAAGCATGAATGTTAATCACAAATCAATTGCATGTATAATATATGAACGTGGAATGATGGATCAAGAAATCAACATAACTTGTACACAGTAAAGATTAATCAACAGATAGAGTAGTAGGGCAGATATTTTCAGCAATTATCATGCATAGTAAGAAAATATATATTGTTGATAATGGGAGTCAAATGCCAAACTAGTTCGAAAACTTTTACACACTGGGCTTCTTACTAATAAATATGTATTTTTAAATAACATTGTCATACAAATTATTCATTATTTGGTCCATAATTTGCAAATTATAAAAATAGTGAATACCTATTTGATTTTATCAAAAAAGTATTCATTAATTTCAAAAAATAAATTCATTGAAAATGTATTACTATATAATCAATTGTAAACAAATAAATATACTAAAAAATCAATTTACAAATAATCTTAGTTAAAAAAATTAATTATAAAGAATTTTTTCTATGCTCAAAGATTTTAGTTTAAGTATGATTATGGATATAAAAATACACTTTATGATAATAATTTTTTTAAATAATTAACTAAGTAATTAACTAATTTTGCGGCAAGGGTGTTTATATTCATCCTAGGCTTACTAATTAATTAGTGTTAGTTGTTAATTAGAATAGTCTTATCCGACAACTCACTCTTAATTAAGCTTTTCTCAGAAGTTATCTTCTATATGAACCATCTCATGGTACTAATTATCTTTCGTTTCTTTTTGGATACAAATTAATCATCTTGATACTGGAATTTGAATAAGATTTGTAGTTTGGTCGATCAGCATATTTGGATGTCTTAACTTTGTCATTTAATCTCTTCTTCTACTGGTTTTTGTGTAGTTGACGTTGTACCTCTAATTTCAAGTTTATTTTTGTTCATCCAATTGTGCTGGCGTGTTACATTTGACATCATCATTTTCAATTTGGTAATTACAATGGACATATATTTATAGGAAGGGAACAAATGCAAATGTTTAGGATGCACTTCAATTTATAACCTTTGAAATTGTAGCTGTTAATCAGGATTTGTGACAATGTCCTGAAGTTTTTATTTTTCAAAATTAGACATTCGTGATCAATATTTTAGATAAAATGTGTGATAAGGACGTTTTTTGTTATACATGAGAAAAAAGGAAGTGATTTATTTGCATTAATTTTGCAAAAGATAAGTAAAGAACAAAAAAATTTTCCATTTATATTCGTAAGTGTTAAATACATAGAGTTGCACTTGTTGACATGGTCAACCAATTACTATTTCAATGAAAAACATATGTTTCATAGTTAGCCTCCTGCAAACAGCTGCTCAAAATCATTGTCGGTCCAAGATCTGGTGCTATTTAAGTCATGTTGAGGATTGCTTCCAGTCATGTCAAAATAATTCTCAACATCTATAAGATCTTTTGTTTGGCTCATTAGATGACAGCTTGGTTGAAGTAGAACTTGATCTTGATGCATTTGTGTTGGTTGTTCCTCCCGGTTCATAACAACATGGGGTGATGATAATTCTGAAGCTAAGTCTTCCATAAAAGAATTAATCCTCCCTTCATCGCATATAGATTTCCATGAATAGTCATCATCTTGTTGTAGTGTTTGTTCCAATTCTGCAAGTGCACCCATTGTTTCATGATCAATATCATAGTTAGTAGTAGTATAGGAGATCGGCTGCTGCTGTAATTGGCTAGGACTTGTCATGACGATCTCATGATCAGAAATGATACGTTGGCAGCTCCCATTGCTCATCACCATAGGTGAATTAAAGTGTTGTTGATGATATTCTGGTAAGGCCAACGCTTGTTGTTGGCTTTGGCTCGTACTTAATGTAGTAGTCATCTGATCATCCTGTGAGTATTGGCAATTGATGATCATGCTACTTGTACATAATTGTTCTTGTTCCAGCAAAGCAGCTTGATCTTCTTGGGTACTTCTATTAGCTTTTACATGTTGACAGCACGAAGCATCCTCCTCTAATTCTCTCTTTCTTTTGGTGGCAGGTCTTGACATATATATCTTGTAGACACTAATCAAGTTATCCTAAAATATCATAGTAAACAAGTTTAAATATTAACATGATCTCATTAATTGTATATATGTATGTGTTATTTATCATAGCTATTAAGAAGTAATTTAGAGAAAGCATGGAATTAATTAGTGATGAATATTATTACGTACGTGATTGGGAGCAATAAATTCATGCATGATCCATCCGGTCTTGCTGGACTTCGAATTATGGAGAGAATAAAAGTCGAGTATATTTTTGGTTCCCAGGGATTCATCTAAGGTGGCAACTGAGTGTTTGGACTGCTTTTTCCAAAAGCCGAGGTTGTTGTTAAGTTGGCGCATCATTTGCAACTTGCTCTTCTCATGTTTATATTCCCTTTTGCTGAAAAAATACCATTCCCCGTTGTGGTTGTTCCTTGGAAAGAATCGTTCTGCATCCCAATATATAAAACATATATATGTCAAATATTATGAAACATATATATACATATATTAGTAAGATGGCTTTGGTTAATAAAAACAAAAAAAGCATAAATGTTAATCACAAATCAATTACACTTATAATATATGAACATGGAATGATGTACATATAACTTGTACACAGTAAAGATTAATCAACAGATAGAGTAATAGGGCAGATATTTTAAGCCATTATCATGCATAGTAAGAAAATAAATAGTACTGATAATGGAAGTTAAATGCCAAAGTAGTTAGAAAACTTCTACACAGCGGGCTTCTTACTTATAAATATGCATTTTTATATAACAAGGTCATACAAATTATTCATTATTTGGTTCATCATAATTTGCTAATTAACAAATTAGTGAATACCTATTTTATTTTAACAAAAACTTATTCATTAATTTAAAAAAATAAATTCATTAAAAATTTATTATGATATACATCCATTGTAAATAAAGAAATATACTAAAAAATCAATTTAAAAAAATCTTCCGTATTTTAAGAAATCAGTTATAAAGAGATTTTTTTCTATGTTCGAAGAGTATATTTCAAGTATGATTATGGATATAAAAATATACACTATGATAATAAAATTTTCAATAACTAATTAGGTAACTATTGAAAAAAAATAAATTAAGCAACACGAGTAGGAAAAATAAACAAACTTGTGGAAATAATTAAGAAGGTCGTGTTGAGGGAATATAGAAACATACATACCTTGTAACTCATCAGGTGTATAATCTAATATATTGATGAAGGGAAATGCATCAAAGGCAGGTTTGATGCCATGAACGAACTTCTTCAACAAATAGTCGTTAATGAGTTGTTCGTCGGTGGGGGCAAACTTAAATCCAATCGGCAACTTCTCCAAGTACTCCTCAATATCTGCCTTTGATAAATTAGTGGACGACTCCATTAATATAATTTTCTTGACGAGGTCCTCTTGATCTTGGTTTGCAAAAAGTCGATGAAGAAGAGCAGTACAAAGTTATGGAAGAAAGTGGGACTGTATATTCACCGAAGAGTAGATAGTGAGGAGCCCAAGTAGGTCTCAACGTAGCAAATCCAATGGAGATCAGACACACATGCAAAAGGAACAACTATAGAGGCCAACCACGTTGGGAATGGAATCAAAATGTGGGCAAACAAATAAAAATGGATATTCTGGAAATGGGACGTCTGCTCCCTTCTTACATACACAAGATAGTGTGGTTCCCTTCTTCTTACAGAGGGAGATATTTATAGATGGGATGCGAGATTATGTATATCTAATTAATATATAGATGGTTTAAAACAACCAAATGTATATCCAAATCTTAATATATATAGTGGGATAACATACGCAGATTGTTGGCTATCAGGATAAGGCTGATCAAGTTGTTATTATCCAGTAAATATTTCTCTGTTATCCCCCTTCTCCTCCTACTCGCTCATTCCTCCCACCGGCGGCGCCCTCCCCCACCACGCCAGCAAACACCTGCCACCGGCGACGGCAGCCCTTGACCCGTGCCCTCGGTGGCAACTGATGGCCGGCGACGCTGCAGGAAGCCCTCACCTTCTCCCTCCCATTTTCGTCGCCTCCAGGTATGCCTTCCTCTGATTCCTCATCTTCATCTCATCCATGCCCCATATTAATGGAGATCTCCTGCTTCGATACACTCACTCCAGACATGGGCTTCCCTCCCACATCTTCTTTGCCACAGAATTGACTCGTATGTATGCCAAACTTTGTTCCTTGAAAACTGCTCGGCCGGTGTTCGACGAAATGCCCTTATTCTGAACACAGATTGAATTATTTATTGATAATCAATTTATACCTGTTTTGGGAATGCCAATCTTGGTTGTACCAAAATCTCTTAATCAATGGGAAATGGAATTATTTTAGTGCAGTTATTTGAAGTAGTGATGAAATAATATAATTGGTTTTTTCAGATTTGGATGACCTTGATTCATGATTTTGGTTGGTTAAATCCCCTCATTTGGCAAAGACTGCAAATGTTCTTTCAGATGGTGCATCTATGAGAAAAAAGGAAGTGGTTAATTTGAAATAATTTTGTAAAAAATAAATAAAGAACAAAAAAAATGCTCCATAAATCTACTTAAGTGTTAAATACATAGAGTTGCACTTGGTGACATGGTTGACCCGTCTAGTCTTTTTTTATTTTTATGGATTTCTTTTGTTTTATTTTTTCCAAAAGCAGTTGTGATATTGATTTTGGCATTTTCTTTTATTATATACTGAATCAATGATTATTTCTTGGTAGATGAATTATTTGTTTGTTTTTTTCTTAGCATGGTATGATTGAGCCTAGTTACTAATTTATTGTTAATTATTTTATTATCTTGATAAATTTTATCATCACCTACTATACAATTCGATAGACATATATATATTATGTCAAGCCAGATAAAGCCGGTAGGTGGCCAGGTTTAGCTGACCGGTGTTTTTTATTTTTAAACGGCAGGACTTGGGCATTAATTAGCCATCTTTCTTATTCTCTTTTTTAAAATATTTTTTATTAATATTAAATTATTATTATTATTATTATTTATTTTTTATTTGTTATTGACCAATCTATGATCTAACTTCAGCTTAATTTCCCCCCAACTTCATATTTGAGCCTCATCAAATGTCTTAACCTTCAATTTTTTATTTCCTATTAACAAGAGTCTATTTACTTGCCTCGAAAAAAGATTAAAAAAATTAAATCGTATTATTAAAGTCTATATGTATGATATTAAATCATTATAGTCTATTTGATTATTTAGTGAGAGTTTATATTAAAAAAATAAAATTTGTCTGTAGTATAAGTCGTGCAAGAAGCGACATCTTACCTAGTAGCCCATGTACCCAACTGGGTCCATTATTTTCAAATTCGGTTCAAACGGTTTTGTCAAACCGACACAATTATAGAACAAAAAGGGAATATTGCAACCCGATCCAGTGCTCCTAACGGAACCAGACTTGTGCCGGTTTGGGATAATCAAATGCAACCATACGATTGCAGGCGATGCCGCAGCAAGCCCTTACCTTCTCCCTCCCATTTTTGTCGCCTTGAGGTATGCCTTCCTCTCATTCCTCTTGTTCATCTCGTCCATTCCCCATTTGCGTACTATTTTGCATTTTATTCATATTATTGGTGTTGTATAAAATTTTAAACTGCATGATTTACATAATGCTTACGATATCGTGATATCTTGAAATGCGAAATGGTGTTGAGTAAAAAAATTGTTTTTAACATTAAAATTATGGCTACCATGGCTCATATTTTAGATGCCTCACAGCCGGCCCATGGGCTACAAAGGTGAAGCAGTAAGCAAGGAATAAAAAAGCTACATACATCCAACAGCTCGGCTGGTGTTCGACAAAACACCAAAAAAGACCACCTTCTTGTACAATGCTGTTTTACGTGCACATGTCACGGTCAGACATTGGAGGACAACCCTTCTTCTTTTTCGCCAAAAGCAGAGACCAGACTGCTACACACTCCCTTTTGTTTTAAAGGCTTGTGCCAGGTTGGTCAATGTTAGATTTGGAGAAATCGTACATGGGCTTGTAAGGAGGGGAGCTGCTAGATGTTCTGATATGTTTGTGGGTGTGACGTTGACTGAAATGTATGCATCATGTGGGAGAATCGCAGTTGCTTACTGCGTTTTTGATAAATTCTTGGAGCCAGATGTTTTATGGGCATCAATGGTCTCTGGTTTTGTACCGAATGGGTGTTCAAATGAAGCATTAAGTTTTTTTCGCCAGAGAGTCTCAGGGAAGGGAATGTACAAGATTTTGTTACCCTAACGAGTGCTTTGTTGGCTTGTGCACACTTGGGCGTGTCAAAATAGGAAGCTCTTGTCATGGATTTATTGTTAGGAGGGGGCTTACTTCGGACTTGTGTCTCAACAAGGCTTTGTCGAATTTGTATGCCAAAGTATGCTTCTGTACAGCAAGAATCACTTTGCAAAGCATGGTTGTTAGGGATGTGATAACATGGAGCAGTATGATTACTTTTTATGTTCATAATAAGATGCCCGATGAAGGGTTGCAGATTTATATGATGAAATGGTTGAAAGGGTATTTGAACCCTATTCAGTTACAGCTGTTAGTGTTTTGAAAGCTAGTGGAATTCAGCCCAAGGTAGGCAAATACACTAGTTGGTAACTAAAAAGGGCTTTGAGTATGATATTGCTGTTTGCATGGCACTGGTTGACATGTATATGAAGCGTTCTTGTTTTAAGAAAGCTGTACAGATCTTCAACGAGGTGCCTTGCCAGGAATTTGTTATGCAAGAAGTCAAAGACGAGCCCTCACAATAGCTTTGTGGACGATGCCATTGAGGACGACGTCAAATTTATAATATTAAATACAACACAAATATACAAAGCCGACCATGAGCAATCCAATTTGTTCACAACTTTCTGAGCCTTTTCGTTGAAATAAGATGACAATGTTTTTAGTTTTCTTGGTGTCGAGGATAACTTAGCTTTATAAATAATAATATTATGGCTGCAAAAATAAACTACGTCGGGATTTAAAGCTTTTGAGAGGCAAGGAGATTCCGTCCTTGTCATCCTTTCAATTACTAGGAAAGCAGTAAAATGTTGCATCATTTAAAAAGCGATAGAAAATAGTCACCGGTACAAAAATCTTGGACATTCTTCGTTTGTATATTTATTTTATTTATTTTTCTTTTAAAGCAAAGAAATTAACTAGCTTTTGTCACGCTCACATAATTTTAAGATAAAATGGAATATTAAAACTGTGTTCATTGCAACCAATTCCGATGCACCAAACTCAACCAAGCTTGTGGCCGATCAAACTTGTCATTGTGATCTAATGGTTTTTATGTAGATGATGTTGTACCTTTAATTACACGTTTATTTTTTGTTCATTCAATTGTGCTGGTGGGTCACATTTGACACATCATTTTTCAATTTTGTAGTCACAATGGGCATATATTTATTGGATGGGAACAAATGCAAATGTTTAGGATGTACTTCAATTTATTACCTTGAATGTCTGTATCAGGATTTTATACGTCTTTACTTCAAAATTAGACATTCATGATCAACATTTTAGCTAAAATGTGTTACAAGGATGTTTTTTGTTATACATGAAAATAAAGAAGTGATTAATTTGCATTAATTTTGCAAAAGATAAATAAAGAATAAAAAAATGATCCATTTATATACTTTAGTGTTACATACATAGTGTTGCACTTGTTGGCATGGTCGACAAATTAATAGTACAATGAAAAATATATATTTCATAGTTAGCATCATGCAAACAGCTGCTCAAAATCATCGTTGGTCCAAGATCTGCTGCTATTTAACTCATGTTGAGGATTGCTTGCAGTCATGTTTTCAAAATATTTTTCAACATCTATATATTATTTTGCGTGGTTCCTTAGATGACAGCTTGGTTGAAGTAAAACTTCATCTTGATTCATCTTTGGTGGTTGCTCCTCGGGGTTCATGATAAGATGGGGTGATGATAATTCTAAAGCCAGGTCTTTTATGAAAGAATTAATCCTTTCCTCCTTACTTATTGATTTCCATGAATAGTCATCCTCATGTTGTATTCTGCCCGAGCACCCATTCTTTCATTATCAATATCATAGTTAGTTGTTCTATAGGAGATCAGTTCCTGCTGTAATTAGCTAGGACTTGTCACAACGATCTCATGATCAGAAATGATACGTTAGCAGCTCCCATTGCTCATCACCATAGGTGAATTAAAGTGTTGTTGATGATCTTGTGGTAAAGCTAGCGCTTGTTGTTGGCTTTAGCCCATACATAATGTAGTAGGCATCTTATGATCCTAGGAGTATTGGCAATTAATGTTCATGCTACTTGTATATATCTGTTCTTGTGTCAACAAGGCAACTTGATCATCTTAGGTACCAGTAGCTTTTATATGTTGACAGCGCAAAGCATCTCTCATTGTCTTAGTAGCAAGTCTAGATATAAATATCTTATATACACTAATCATGTTATCCTGAAATATAATAGCAAACAAGTTGAAATATTAACACGATGTTTAGTTTTCTATAATTAATTGTATATATGGTTGTATTACTCATTATTCACGTATAGTGACAACTTAGTGTTTGGACTGCTTTTTCTAGACGCCGAGGTTGTTGTTAAGTTGGCACAACACTTGAAAATTGTTCTTCTCTTGTCTGTATTCCCACTTACTGAAAAAATACCATTCCCCATTGTGGCTGTTCCTTGGAATGAATCATTCTACATCCCAATATGAAAAACAAGTATATGTCAAATATGGCAAAACATATATATAAAAGATTTGCTTGAACTTAATTGGGCCTTGCTTGTAAGACCTTAGAACATATTCTTACTCAAATCAATTTATACAAAGCCCGCACATTACACAGGTTAAGTATTAACTCAACAAGCACTAAGGGGCAAATTGTCCCATGTGATTATGCTCACAAGTGAAACGCATAGCCAAAAAGTTTATCATTATATTTAAGAGAATGCTTAGTGTTAATAAGTGAGACTTTAAGCAAGGGCATCCAGCCGTTTTTTTTTTTGAAAAAATTAATTAAGCATAATCTATTGATGTACAAGGATGAGAGTTAAAAGGGTCATATTAGTATTTATTCTTTTCAAGACAAATAATCATTATTTGCCTTTTTAGGAAATTTATGTATAATTATAAGATCCTTTTCCCCAAAATTCCTTAGCATATGTAAAGAAAACATGTTCACAAAGTGGTCCAAAATCTGGATTATGAGTGTCATTACAAGATTGCACTCGTATTAATAAAAGGGGCACTAAATACGAGCACAGGATTAAAAGTAGGAGATCTAACCGATCAAAGAGCAATAAAAATTAAAAAACTAATAATAAAATATCTCTCAATACAAAGGGTCACAAGTTTGAATTATGCTAACCTTAATTTCTAATTTCCTACTAACAAGATTTAGTATACTTGCTTTGAAAAAAGCCCAATTTCCAATTTCCTACTAATAAGAGTCGATTTACTTGCCTTGAAAAAATAATTTTGTATTATCATAATTTACCTTTTCATTTAATTTGGATTTATGCTTAAAGTCAACCAGAGTCTTTATCTATGACATTACATTATTATAATCTATCTTATTATTTAGTGAGAGTTTATTTATAAATTAAGATTTATTTGTAGTATAAGTTGCGCAAGATGCGACATCTTACATAGTAATAATAATTAGCCGGGCATAGCATCTTACCTAGTAATAATAATTAGCCAGGCTTAGTCCATGCAACCAACTGGAACCATTATTTTCAAATTTAGTTCAAACAATTTTGTTAATCCGACACAATTTTAGGACAAAATGGAATATCAAAACCGTGTTCATTGCAACCCAATCCCGTGCCCCAAACGCGACCAGACTTGTGGTTAGTTTGGGATAACCAATTCCAACATTCTGATCCAATATATAAAAGAACGACATAGACATTTTCATGGAAACTGAAAAAATCAATGATATCAACCACTGCTTGTACCCCAACCTCCGCCCACCCTATTTTAAAGAGCAAGCGTTTTTTCCCTTATAGTAGATTTTAAGCCTATATATCATTTTTTCCCATGCTTTTATACTATGTGATTAAGTGTCACCTCATTATACTTAAAAGAGTGTAATTTGCACAATAAATAAAAGAAATTTTAAAAGAGTTCAATTTTTACTAGGACTCATATTTTGAATGTAGAAATAGAGAAATACAGTTAACTTTTATATATCTAATTACCATAAAACCACAAACTGAAGAAATTAATTTAAAATAAGATTATGGAGCGTTTGGTTGGTCCTTTTTCTTTCTACCATTTCTCAATAAACTTTGATGACAGAAATTTTTTTGTAAGATCTTATTTTTGTGCGGCCAAATTTAAAATAATGTTTGCCAAAAAATATTTTTATTTAAAAAAAGTGTTTGGCAAAAAAACAGTTTGATGCCATAAATATATGAATACAAAATATAATTTTTTAATTCTAAATATGACATGAAATATAGAATATTTATTAATTATGATAAGTCAAATGCTTCTCACACATTTGAATTGCTATAGTATTCAGTAGAAGTTTATCCGATCAATGTTGCTCATCGGTAAAGGTACATCGACAAGAATTTTCTTATTGTTCATGTCGAATTCTTTCACGCCTTCTTTTGTTCTACTTCTTTATCAATTTTCGCACCTTTTCTACTCTCAATCTTTAGCCACAAATTTTTTTTCGTCCTTTATACTCTGTAATAAAATTATCGAACAAGTAAGCTGTAATAATTATATTTGACTTTATTTATTTAGGGTATTTAAATGGACTCTGAAATATATTAAATCTCTCATTCTACATATAAAGTATTCTTTTAATAACATTTCTAAGTAAAGCATTACACAAAGTTAACCATTCTTAATAATCCTACAGAAATGGATGATTTGGTCTAAATTTTTTCAAGTAGTATCGTACACATTGATTTGGGTTTGGATATCCGCCGTTTAAAAGATAATATTTACATGTAAAATATACAACAAAGTTAATATGTATAAAAGT
>JAURVB010014960.1:0-10271 GCA_033002965.1 Piper betle
AAAAGTTTCAATATTTCAATCTGCAAATATGATCGAAATCATTACAATTACATCGTCATACATCTAAAAGACAACAAAAAATATATAGTCTTCCAGGGGTGAAATCGTATCTGTTTTACTATGGCCTTCATGTCTCATACTACGACAAATAAAAGCTATAGACTAATAGCGAGTCATGACTCATGAATAAAGAATAAGTCTTCATTTTTCTAGCCTTAACTCTTATTGTTAAATTTGTGTGAAATACACAAACGCACCTACTACTACTCTATTAACATATTTTTTATCTGATAAGTAATGCAATTGGTTGGTCAATGATGAGAACATCAAAACCAATTATTTGTTCAAAAACAAATAGATATAGAAGATCATACCAATTTTCTCGTGGGTAAGGATGGTCGAATTTTCCCACTTCAACACATAAAAGCTACAATCCTAATCTCCAAAGAGGCCAAACTTACTACCCACAAACACTTTGCTTCATAGAATTATTCATCGCTATAGACAAAATCACAATCGTCCACAATACTAATCTCCACACTACAACAGAAAACCCTGAGCTAAACGTACCCAAATCACAATCACATACAATTCTAATCTCCACAATACAACATAGGCATCATCTTGTCACCTATTAAAAAGAAGCCAGCTATATACATAGAAGAATGAAAAAAAGGGCATGAAACACACAAGTCAAGAGCAAAAGGGCGAGCAGAGTAGGAATCAAAACGAGCACCAGCGCTTGGAGTTGGTGGCTCTGGGGACCGAATCCTTGAAGAAAGCATCGGTGGAGTTGGCAAAGGCCTTGACTTTATCGAACAGGGAGGCCACCTGCTCCATCCCACCCACCGAAAGCTTGCAACGGAGGAGGAAGTGGGCGGCAATGGCGAAGATCCGACCACCTCCAAGGGTGTGGGAGGTTAGGAAGCTATTCTTAGTGGGCTTCAGGGGTTTATTTATGGCTTTTACGGTTTTACCCATGATAATAATAATAATTATAATAATAATAATAATATTATTATTATTATTATTATTTGTTAATAATATTATTATTATTATTATTATTGATTGTCAAAATATTATTATTTTTATTTTATTACATATTTAAGTCGACCCAAATTTAATTCAGATTCTTGAGTGTGATAAGTTTGAGTAAAAAATTCTGAGGTAACTTTAATTAAATAATAAGAGCTAGTTGATATTTACTCAGTATGATAAATATATATGGACGTCCAAATGTTCGATTCAAAATATTGATGATGCGTTTCATCAAGTGAATTTGATAATAACTTGGCCAAAAGTTCCAAATCAGGATTAAATTGTGTAAAAGTTTGATATCTACAATAAAATTGGGATTTGGAATTTGTCTAAAGTTCTAAATGTTTGTGAATTGTGATATAATTTGATTACCAATTTTGACGAAAAATAAGCAATGGGACTGACTATGGAGAAAATTTTTATTATAATTGGGTCGCCACCTTTTGCACATTCAAGTCCAAGACACGTGCACGAGGCCAAATATAATAAAGTAATAAACAAAAGCCCACTACTCTACTATTATATTTTTATACAGTATTTGTGTCATTTTAAAAAAAGATAAGCACTCTTTATTTGATAGGTTTGTGACACCCCGATTTCAGTTTACCTAGGAACCGAATTAGAAATTTCGTGATTGAGTCGAGTCATGTCAAAAACAATTAATAATATAAATCAAAGTAACCCATTTAGAGTTGAACGGAAGACATCACTTTTACAGTTTTACCCATAACATTATTATTATTATTATTATTATTATTATTGTTGTTATTATTATTATTATTATTGTTGTTGTTGTTGTTGTATGTTTTTGTTTATCAAAATATTATTATTTTTTATTTTATTACATATTTAAGTCAACTCAAATTAATTCAGATTCTTGAGTGTGATAAATTTAAGTAAAAAATTTTGAGGTAACTTTAATTAAATAATTAGAGCTGGTTGATATTTACTCGGTATGATAAATATATATGATGTCCAAATGTTCGATTCAAAATGTTGATGATGCATTTCATCAAGTGAATTTGATAATAACTTGGCCAAAAGTTCTAAAATCAGGATTAAATTGTGTAAAAGTTTAATATGTACAATAAAATTGGGATTTGGAATGTGTTAAGTTCTAAATGTTTGTGAATTGTAATATAATTTGATTACCAATTTTGATGAAAAATAAGCAATAGGACAGACTATGGAGAAATTTTTTATTATAAGTGGGTCCCCACGTTTTGCACATTCAAGCCCACCACATGTGCATAAGGCCGAATACAACCAAGCAATAAGCGAAAGCCCACTGCTCTACTATTATATTTCTATACAGCATTTGTGTCATCTAAAACAAAGATAAGCACTCTTTATTTGATAATTTTTTCTTGGATTTTATTTTAAAAGTTTTCTAAGACCGAAAAAATAAAAGTTTCCTACCTCTACCTCTAAACTCATCTTCTGAGCATAAACACAGGCTAAATCTTTTAATTAAAAAAGAGGTTATCGATGACCAAATTTGGCTAACCCCAAACTAGATATAGTCGAAGGGTGGCCATATCTTATTATACTCGACAATATTTGGTCATCGAGGGTCGGATGTGACCTAATTTCATTAGTGGGGGCCAAATTCAACTAAGGGCTAGCTAAATTTGGATACCTTTCAATTTAATTTAGTCGAAGAGCAGCCAAATCCAGTGCAATCAACCAAATCTTGCCAACATTCATTTGCGGTGGCCAGATCCAACCGAGGGCCAACTGAATTTGAATGCCTCGTGACATGATTTGGCGAAGAGCAGCCAAATGAGGTACAATCGACCGGCTCGGTCAACCTATTCTTTTTTAATAAATAAGACTTTCTGTGGGTAGAGGTGGGAACGAGCCAAGACATGCTGAGTTTGAGAAGAGCACCAAGCCAGACTTGCCTAGAACACAAGCCCCTGCTTGGCAATGGTGGCCACGTAAGCATCACAAGTGTGTCTATTGTTTAACTAATTTTTAATTATTTGAATATTTATAAAACAAAATTGAGGGTAGTTACCTACACCTAAAAAATTTCTAAACTCAAACTTGTGATCTAAGCCGTCCAATTATGTTTAAGTCTTTTTTAAATCGTGGTTGATTCTGACTCTAAAATAATTTTGTGGAAACTTTAATACTTACTTAATTCGAAATTATAATTATCTACTCTCTTACATTAAAACATTAAAGATTTCTTTTTTCCTCTCATCATGTTTCAATCTTTTTAGCCCATGGTTGATTCTAAGTCTACAATAATTTGTAGGCCCTTAATACTTATTTAATTTAAAATTATAATTGTTATTAGGAAAACATTCGCTTATAATTATACTCAAATTAGAAATTAAAAATATTAATATATTTTATAATTATACTGTCAAATTAAATTTTGTTACTTAACAATGTATACTTAATTTAAAATTTTTCCATTTTATATATGTATTTATATAATATTATTTACTATTGAAAACTTAGATTTTGATTCTAATCAAATTAAAAATCTTTAAAAATAAATTGTACTTAGTTATTATATTTAAAATTATTTTTTTAATCTTTGTACGTAACTATATTTTTTTGTTAAATATAAATAATATTTATTATTTTATTTGAAAATAATATCATAATAATTTTGAAATTAATATTATATATTCTTAATATATATTATTAATAAGTATAAATATACTCGCACAGTGCAGATCTTTTGCCGGTTAACTATATAAATTATAGTCTACTTTTAAGAACAAGCTTTTAAGCTATTTGACCTTATCTCAAAAAACACGAACTTTGACGAGAATATCATCTGCGCATTGATGAGAATTAAGAAATGGCTCATCTTTGTTGATTTAATTTAATTTTTTTCTGGATTATTTAGGAGCTTATAACAATTTAGTACTGTTATCAAGGGATGAAATGGTCTTTTTTTTGCTTTTTGGTCTGAATTGTGGGATGTTTACTTGACTATCAGCTGTGTATTGACTTGGTTTCTGAAGTGGTTCGACTTTGCTGTGTTATTTTCTGGTTTATGGAGAACTTTGTGTCAACTGTCAATCCACCCTTAACAAAATGGTGTGAGCTTTTTGTCCTAGTTATTTGATTTCTGCTTGAATGTCAGCTGTGATTTTTGATGAGAATAGGGAAAAGGTTCAAATTTAAAGAATTTCTTCTGGGCTATTTAGGATTTCTAAAGGGTGAAATGGCACATTCTTTTTGTCTGGATTGTCTAATTTTTGCTTAAATATTAGGTGGGTATTGACTAGAATTTTGTATGGATTGGTTATTATGGTTATTTGTTTGGAGAAGTTTGAATCCATAAACCATTGATCTCAGAAGACTTTGTTTTTTTATTATTGAGGAGCTTGTCTAAATTTGTTATTCTCAAGGGCTTGGTCACTCATTTTATTGTTGTTAAAATGGTGATGTTTTATGTTGATGGACTATGTTATGGTGACATCTTTTAGGTGTTTCTATCTGAACTATTAGATCCTTGTTTTCATTTGGCTTTTCTGGTTGTGCAATTGGGAATTTTGGATCAGTAAATGGTTCACTATTGGAGATTTTCTGCTTATTTGGGGTAGATTTTGTCTCAGTTTACTCTTTTTAATGCCTTAGTCTTTCATTTTGGACGGGGGCAATTTATGGTGTATAGATATTTTCTGTTAGAATAGTCTCACATCTCAATATGAGATGGGCGTGGTGCATGGTATGTATGTAGGTTCCTACAATTTTCAAGATGATTAGCCATTTTAGAAGTCGCAGGAAACCACATATGTAGTCATAGGAATTGACTACACCTTTCGAAATTTAATGTAAGTTTCGTTCTCTGTTTGTATCATTTGATCAGAAAATGGAAGATTTTATTTGGTTCGCGACTCTGCACTTATGGTCTTGCCTAGGCTATTTGATTTGGTGGGTAGTTGAGGAAGACGTCCATTGTATGCTCTCCAATTATTTCGTGGTTTCGTAATGTGCTTGTATGATGTCAACAAAACAAGCATTTAGAGGAGGCAAATAAAAGAAGACGTGATAAGATGAGGTGGAGGCAAAGAGAGGATCGAAGACTGTACTCTTTTATGAGGCTTCTTAACTTACACTACGAAAAGAAGAATATGATGCAAAGAGAATAACAAAGGCAAAACAAGAATTGAAGGCAAGTATAAAGCACAATGAGCTTGGCATGTTACTTTCTATTGAGAGCTGTCATGGTACACGATTCCTCATGTCCCACTGCCTGTTGTGAACTGGACTGTCAATATCTCCAGATGATTTGGTAGGTTCTTCTTCACCAGCGTCGCCAAGGATTCCTTTCCCTCGACTCTGCTTGCTACTCTGCTTCACGGGCGCCATGGCGATGACGACCAGCCGGTGATGAAGATGGAATCGAAGTGGAATTGGTATGGATGGAAGCAAGGACGGACCTTACTCCCTGGTTGTTCTTCCTGAAAAGTCGGAAGAGAATAACAAACTAAAACGAAGATTTATTATCACCAAAGATGCCAATTACAATTCCCACACTCTGTTTTTATATCCCCTGTTTCACAAACCCCATCCCTGTTGTTTCCCGCCAACCCTTACATTCAAACGCGTGCCAATACAACAGTACCCTCACTCACCTTATACCCATTATATTCATACCAATACCCTCCCCTTTGAAAATAACCTTGTCCTCAAGGTTAGTAAAGATTACAGTTTACAAAGAACAGTTTCATTTGAGCAGTAGAAGGTAAAGAAGTTTGTACTAGAACATCAGCTAGAACTCCTTCGTTGCCAACTTGTCCCATGGCTTTTGCAGTCAGCGCACCAATCTTCCTTTCTCCATTAGATGTTATAGTCCCAACCTGTGCTATTTCTTCAATCGAGTTGATCATTCGCATTCGACTGTTCAAATTGGTCACTACTGCATCAATAGCCATTGTAATGCCACGCCTCAAATCCATTGCATCCATCCCAGTAGCAACAGACTTGCATCCGTCGGGAAATATGGCATGGGTAAGGATAGTGGCACATGTAGTACCTTCTCCCGCCACATCATTGGTGGCATTAGCCACTTGCTTCACAAGACTGGCTCCCATATTCTTCACCCTGTCCTTAAATTCAATGCTCTTTGCAACCGCCACGCCATCGTTGGTGACCTTAGGAGCACCAAAGCTCTGTTCAATCACAACATTCCTCTGAAATACAGGATTAGACTTCCGAAGCTTTCGATGGGTCATATCAACTAGATGCTCAATGACATTCCTAATAATTGTAGAAAGCGTCTGAAGAACAGGAATCACCAGTGCAGGATTAACTTCTGACCTCAAATTCTCAATGGCATGCTGAAGACGGGAATAGATAAGAGCAACAGGTTCCGTGATTCTTTGTAACTCTTGATCTGGACCCTCTGATAGTGGTGATTGCCTTTCAACATGGTCTGCATATTGACTGGAAGAAACACTCCTGAAAGGGGTCGCATGTGTCTCTCCAACAACATGACCTTGCTCACTATTCTCGACATTTGCTGCCTCTGGATAGTCATCTGGATCTGGTTCTTCATGAGTTTCTGGCAACTGATTACCAAAGCCATGATCTTGGATTCTCAATTGCAAGTCATCACTAGATTGTAAATCATCAGAATCAGGTTCATGCTCCTTTTCCTTGGAAGCAGTAGCACTTAGCAATCGATTATGAGCAGCAACTGCAGATAAAAGCTGAGGGTTTACTGAAAAGGCATGTGAGCTCCCCCAAAGCTTATGCCCACTAGCAGATGCAACAACAAGATATTCATCTTCGTGATTCAGATTTCTGCCGCTTAAGGTGTAACTTTTTGCTTTGGTCCACTCTAGGTTTGCAGTTTCTTCATTAAGCTGTTTATCGAAAGCCCAAAAATTTGCATCGTGGTCAGAGTACACCTTATGAGCAAGCTCGTGCAGCAAGGTTTTCTTTATGCTCTCATATTTCCTGAATCCCTTCAAATCATCAGTGCGAAGACACAATGAAATTTCCTCACCATGATTCTTAGTAAACCCAAGGATACACTTAGGGGTGATACCAACATATCCCTCAGGTGCCATCTCTGTCATAATCTCAACCTGCCAACGACGCTGATTCATTATGGCAATGATTCCCGGGTCACTAGCAAGCATGTGCATTCTTTTAAGTGCCTCAAAAACTGGAGGATGTAGCTCCATTCCAGGAATTTCAAGAGTGCGGATAGAGTGAAACGTGTAAGGACCAGGAGGGATTCGCAAAGAAGCAAGGGGCCTAGTAAATATTCGAGCCTTCAATTGCTTCTCTTCATCCTCAAATCCAAGAATTCTTAGATCCGTCTTCCCTTCATTTGAAACTTCTTCAATTTCATCATCAAATACCCCCGTCATTTTGATAGATTTCCCCATTTGAACATTCATTTCTCGCAAGCTCATGCTGGAATGCTCCACTGAAAAAGGAAGGAACAGTTTGGAAGCTTTCTTGTTCGGCTGGGGCACAAGAAATCTCATTGTTTCATGTTTGAAATTTGTCAACTGCTGCAACTCCATGCCAAGTTCTCTCAAGATAGAGTTGGCATTCATCCCCACAACGAATTCTCTTCCCCTCCAATTCACCGAGTCATCCAGAATGTTCTGCGTTTCAGCCATGATCACGCTTTTTCTGAACTTCAACAAAGATTTAGATTCACTTAGCCTCTTAATTATGCAGTCTTCATTCCCGAAATTCTTTTCTCTTACCATCAGATTATCATCACTCTTCTTTGGTGGCAATGTCTTCCTATAATCAGCTTCAACTGTAGCATATATTGTGATAACAAAATCATAGTCAGCAAATTGCTTGCTTCCAACTAATTGAACACATTTGATGCCCGACTTTTCGAGAGAATAGTGAATTAAATCCAGGAAAGAAGTGAATTGGCTGACAATAATTGCTTTGGCAGAATCATCATCTTCAAGCATAAATCTGATTTCTTCCCTCAGAGCTTCAATTGTTGTGCTTTTTTGAAAATCTTCCGGTATAATTTGATTGAGGATACTTGAGTGCCTGAAACCTTTTAATGTGGTCACTGCAGCCTGGGTGCCTACTCTTTTGTCTTCTAAGAAGTCCACAGTCAGAGGTTTTGAGCATAAAGGACAAGTAACCTTTCCCAAGACTGATGAGTAATCCACTAAACAAGTTTTGCAAAACAAATGTTCACAAGAAGTAACAACTGGAACTTTTGATACTTCATGGCATACACCACAAATTTGATCTGCATCAGTTTTGTTGTTACCACACACCATCTGACACAAATGTGGATCCCAATTGTCAGATATTTGGGCACTAGTTCTGGAGCTAGATAGAGGACAACACCTTTCGCTGCACCTGTGCCTACCACAACTCTTCTTCCGCCCACATGCTATATCACATAGAAGTTGATCTTCTTTTGTTTTATGGCATTCAACCGTTCGAGAAGATGACTTGCAGCTATTCTTTAGGTCACTGATCAGTGAAACTTGGATCCTTTTGCCTTTATCACCTTTAGAAACTTTAGCAATTCTTTTAATGCCAAGATGATTTGCAATACCAGCAAGCTTTCCACAAAGTGTAGACAACTTTTTCAAGGTAGGATGCTGCGCTTGCATATCTTGTGACTTGTCAGCAGACTTTGGAAGCCCAAGAGCAGATGCATTTTCTTTCAAGGAGACCATGCTTCTTCTTAAAGAAGGTAGAGTCCTATATGTGGCAGCATTCATGCTTGGATCAAAACCACCAGGTCCATTAAAATTGAAATCTAATTTGTCAAGTTTGAAGCCCTTTTTCTTGCTTGGAGGTGTGCCACAGTCAAAATCACCAGATGACTGGAAGTTATGAGGAAACCTTGAGCTGAGATGGACTGGCTCAGACACCTGATGGTGAAGACCATGATGATTCAAGGAAGAACTCCTAACAGCCATGTGAGATGGCTCACCAAAATGTAATTGAGTTTGGGCTAACATCTGAAAAAGCAAATGTTGTTGCTGCTGCTGATGTTGTTGCTGTTGCTGAAGTTGCTGCTGCTGCTGCGGAAGATGTTGCTGCTGCTGAAGCAACAACTCTTTCTGTTGTTGCACATGCAGTGGTTGCTTTAACAGCCCATCCAGAATAGAAGTATGGGATGGAACTGATTGCTGAGAATACCGTGAAAGATTAAGTATATGTGGCTCTTGAGGGACTGACGGAAGCATATTATCTAAAGGTAATTTTCCAGTAGAAAGCTCCATAACAAGTTGCTGATTCATCAAAAGAGGTGTTGATGACAATTGCGGCTGATACCTTTGCTGAGGGAACTGAGATCCATTGAGAGATGCAAATTGCAGATCATGAGGATTAATCTCGGCCTTGTTTTCTAAGGCATTCATATATCCACCTGGGACATTATTACCATCCGTTCCCTTATCAAAGGAAAATCCAATATGGACATCTGCATGAGAGCCTTCTACATTCAATTTATTGTCTTGAAGCATGGGAAGATCCTGACCAATTGAGTTAGACCTATGTGAAGCCATGAATTTATCATTCACGGGACTCCCATACTGCGGCCAACATTGTCAGATTTTGAGTTGCTTACACCCTCATCTTTATTGTCTACCAAATGAAAACTTGCCACTTCCACTTGCAAGCCTTCATCAACATTATGCGAGTTGAAAAACTTCTCTGCCCTACTGAACCAAGAAATAGGATCTTTAGTTCCATCGAATTTGGGGAAACTAATTTTGGATCCCTTGCAGTCTTCAGGTGGAGCAGCATGTAAAATTCCCTCCTGGGCATTCTGTCGAACATGATCCATGCCAAATCTGGGCATCATGACTGGTCCTCCACATTGCTGATGTCTATCAACAGAACCCTGTTGATGTCTACTACCAAACGACATTGCATGCTCCTCCAAATGGTTATTACCATGGATTCCCTGCAATTGTGGTCGTCCACTCCCTGAAGACCACATCTGCTCCTGCTGTTGAAGACTGGTGTTGATGCCCTGCACATGATCGTGGAGATCTACGCCAATTGCAGAAACCCTAACATTCGAGGTACCAATTCCCTCTCTATGCCCCAATCCATCAATTCTTGATTGTAACAATAATTCCAATTTTGCAGACATATTGGAAACAGCAGCAAGCAATTGATATTGAACCTTACGAATTTGTGCAAATTCTTCAGAATTGGATGAAGAACTCTTACCTCCCTCGCCAGGCTCTGATACCAATTTGGTAGGTTCTTCTTCACCAGCGTCGCCAAGGATTCCTTTC
>JAURVB010014961.1:0-98378 GCA_033002965.1 Piper betle
ACAATGCATGACATGATAGCACGGCCACGGACACATCATCCGTGACAAACGAACGGGCAACCTGACAGAGGAGATCAACCAGCCACCAGTGATGAACTTGACCAAGTAGTGGGCCGAGACCGTATGGTTGTAGAATCACACTTGGCCCATTTAAACTACTGTCGTTGAGTAGCACGCGAGACCTTCCGAATGCACCCAGCCGGCCCATTCCTCATCCCCCACGAGTCCATCCAGCCCACCACTCTCATGGGCTACCACATACCTGCCAAGACCCGGGTGAACATCAACACCCATGCCCTAGGCCGGAACACCAACTGTGGGACAATGTCGATGAATTCAAACCGTGTCGAGATCAGCCACGGTGCCGATTTCGTCATCCTACCATTCAGCGCTGGCCGAAGGAAGTGCCCTGGGGCACCACTAGGATTAGTTTTTGTCCCTCGAGATACATTATAGCATATATTGGTGGTCAATTTATTAATGAAATTTAATTATATCAATGTTAATTTAGTGCAATGTGGATTATGAATCAAAGCATAGACTCTTCTTATAAGCAATTAAGGAATTATGGGCGTATTGGCCAATTTGATTAAGTAATTGCCAAGATCAGTATTGCATCTAGCTGTAGATAGTAATAATAAGGAAAGAACAAAAGCAGTATTTGTCATGGACGCAAAAAAGAAAGTATATATCTAGACTGTCTTGCTTTAATCCTCGACAACCACCGAGGGGAAAGCGGCAAACAAGTCATCAAATGGGAACCAACCTGGTCTAGGACGGTTGCAGCTGGTGGTGAAACACCTGTAGCACAAAGATTATAACAAGACAAACCCCAACTGCCCAAATGCACTAATGCCGTGAATGCATGATAAGAAGACCAAATGACTAATCCTTCCCCTTTTTCTATTTTCAACTCGAGAGTTTTAAGATCCCTACTTCCACATTCACTAGCTTCCACATTTACACTAGTATAAATACCTCTCTTCTTAACACATACTAATGCATTGATCTACACCAATTCAAAAACAAGTACTTGTAGGGGGATACATGATCAAAATCATGATGAGGAAGAGCCATGTCATTATTGGTGCAATTTGCGCGGTGGCCGTGCTGTTCATGACTGCGGAGGTGAGCCAAGGGGGCGATCACCGACTGCAGCGCAGTGACCAAGTCGACGGCCCAATGCATGAACTATCTGGTTGGAAATGAGCCAGCGCCGTCACAGGAGTGCTGCACCGGCATACGTAACCTGCACGCGGCAGGGAGGACAACGGCGGACCGGCGCAAGGCTTGCGAATGTATGCTGCAGACAGCCAACAAGATGAAGGCTCTCAGGGACGAGAACGCTAGGAAGCTCCCCAACTCATGCGGCGTGAGACTCGCCTACCCCATCTCAAGAAATGTCAAATGCTTTACGTAAGGACTCTAGTTTATGATGAAATTAAGATATAACTATGAGCTTGCAATTATTTATTTCTCAATGTCGCATATGAACTTACTACTTGAGTTCTTTGAATGTGTCGTACTTTAATTCATTAATTTTTTTTAATATAATGCAGTATCAGTTGAATGGAGATGCATTGGATCGATGGGATGATGTTGAGCTTAATTTACAAGTAGGAAAGAAAAATAAAGAGCGTGGGCATGAGTGTGCTGCCGGCTCCATCAGTACTGACATATATAAGTAGCTGCATCATGTATGAATATGGGGGTGGGGATTTATTTCAATGTATGTTGAGCTAAATATATGTGAAGTAACTAGCTTGAGTGAGGAGAACTCTACTCAGTTCTTCTCGAAATGAATAGTAACCCACTTGTATATGAGTAATAAAATTACTAGGCTTTGCAGCCTTTGAACTCTTTCTCGTCCCTCGCTCTTGCAGAATTAATACGCATCTCACAGGTTTATATATAGGAATAGGATGATCTTTCTTGGGTCCATCCAAATATTTCTGCATAACAAAATATATTGGCATAAAAATTAGGATCAAACATCTATGATATCTGGATTTTCTCAATGAAGGAAACAAAGTATTCCATTGACTTAGCAAAAGTTTTTATCCCTCTCAATAGTCTGAATTAATATCATGATATTAAATGTAGTTGTTAATCATGTGAAAATCTTAGGATCGACGAGTAAAAACTTGGTCTTATGTACAACCAGCTCACCTCTTTAAAATTAAATCAAACTACGATCCGATTAATCAAATTGAAAATTTAAAAGTTTGCACTCACTTTTTAAATTTTTATTTTTATATTGCACATCTCCATGAGAGATTCAATTTTATCGGGTGCGGGCATACTTGCATGTTTTTTTGAAGGGATGATAACTTAAACTAATCATGTAATTGGCAGGAGTTCATTATGCAACCTTATTTGGCTGGAATTGTCATATAATATGTGATTATAAATGACAAAAATTTAGCCTTAATTGTAAGATCAAGGAACCCGATGCATTTCTAAATTCTAGTGTTGAATTGTATAAATTTTTATAACAGCTTACATGGAATAGCCAGTAAAATTACTTCGCCTTGCATCAGATGTGAGCCCTTTCAGTTAAACCTCGCATCTTCCAAAAATTCACAATATATTACATTATTATGGTCAGCTGTAACGGAGTAACCGCCCTCGCTCAAATGGGCAGGCGTTTGATTATTTTCCACCCACAAATACCCCTTCAAACCTCGACATTTTGCAATTACAAAACACTCAACACTCACGGATATGAAAGCTTCAATCATCTTTCTCCTTTTTCTGATCATTTTCCTGGGAGATGAGCTCAATTCATCGACACAAGCAATCGGTTGTGATTGAGTTGCAGGGCTAATGTTGGGATGAGCTCGGAACCATTCCCTTCCTTCCTGTTTTAATGGGGACATTGCCTGGACTGCAACTGGACCAAATGACGAGCAAGTCTCATGCTCTTGCCCCAAACAAGCTCTTTCCAATTACCATAACATCAAAGAGACGGCCATTAAAGACCGGCCCACAGCCTGTCATGTGGAACCTTTCTTCTCCAGATACGATTGTGGCAAATGATCTGTACGTCTTCCTTAATTACACAAGCTTAATGCATCATTGTAAGACGTCTATTAGGATAATTTTCACTGAGATTTGTATTAAACTAGGAAACAGTAGCCTATGGCATTTGATCATATATGATGTTCCTCATTTATTTCAGGTTTGTTTACACAAGAAGTTCAGAGATTAATGGCGTAACAAAGATATATATGAAGTTCATTGCCGAGCAAGTTGTTGGGTTTGTTCTACATCGGTTATAGAGGTTGCTGGTAATTTGTATATAGGTTAATGAGAAAGTCTTAATTTCTTGAACTAATTTTTATAATTAGAGAGACTCGTGATAAATTCTACAGTGAATTTCTCTTACTTCAGATTGTTTAAAGTCTCTAATGTGAGAGTTCAGAATAATTCAATTAGTCCAAAAGTAGTTTCGGAGTTTAGATGGGGCTTAGAGGGACTTAATTCTCGGTGTTGTTCTTCAATATAACTCTTCCTTTCCTTGATGCCTGTTCTCTGAATTGTGTGAATTTGAATGAACAAAAAAACAAAATGTTGAAACATATGCAATAGGCTCTCTTACTTGCAATTACTGCTACTAAATCTGAATTAAGACATGAAACTTGGACCGATGCATACATGTACGGTATTGTTACAACGACAATACAATTCAATTCAATAGAGTTAATCAACCACTCGAATTTCACCAACTTCCCCGAAGAATTTGGTTGGCTAGCTTTTCGCCGAGCTAATGTGGATCATCAGTTGTCATGGTAGGTGGATTCTATTCATATATCTGCATGAATGCTTATTCTTATATATTCATTCATTCATAAGATTGCATGAATATTTACATGTAAGGGAAGAAAATAAACTAATCAACCTAATCACCCACCGGGCTGGCCAATGGAATATATAACTGGGCTGCTTTGATAAGGAATTAGATGCTAAGCTAAGCTTTAAAGTGTTGGTGGTGATTTTTGAAATGGTGTTGTGTATGTAATAGCGGCGGAGGTGCTACTAGCGATGGAGTGTCTGCACATGTTGGGCATCATCTACCGAAACCTCAAACCAGAGAACATCCTCGTCCGCGCCGACGGCCATATCATGCTCTGACTTCGACCTCTCCCTCTGCTCCAACCCCAACTCATGGGTCGGCGACTCCGCTATTGACGAGATGGGCCTTCAAACTTCGAAGGCAAGTTTGATTCGGTCGTCCGACAACCTTTCCCGCGCTTCTCTCGCTCGTCTGCCGCCAGATCATGAGCTCGAGCTCATTTTCATGGTGATACTCATGGTGCGGAGGGCACGGTGGATCGGGTCGTGGCGGAGATGGGGGGTTGGCGGTGGATCGACGGTGCCGGCTGGGGGCGGGGACCTCGGCCGCGGGCGTTGGCCGGGCGGGCGGAGGGGGTGGAGGGCGGGGCCGCCGGCAGGGGCGAGGCCGCTGGCGGGGAGGGCGGTGCACGGTATGGCGAGGCGGTCGCGGGGCGGGAGGGGTGGGTCAGGCGGGTCTAGCGGGCCAGTCAAACAGTGGGTGGGGGGGGTGGGTTGGTGGTTTGATTGTGGGCCGTCGGATCAAGATCCGACGGCCCACGTTTGGCAGCGCATTGGCGCTGCAAAAATAGGGCAGCGCACTATAGCGCTGCTACATATATATATATATATATATATATATATATATATATATATATAACACTACGTAGGAGGCGACAAGGTCCATTTTGTAAGTGGACCAGAGAATGTATAACTGGGCTGGCTAATAAATTATGGGCCGATGCTGCTATTGACGAGATGGGCCTTCAAACTTCGAAGACAAGTTTGATTCGGTCGTCCGACAACCTTTCCCGCGCTTCTCTTCCTTGCTCTGTCTGCCGCCAGATCATGAGCTCGAGCTCATTTTCATGGTGATACTCATTCCAAAACGTCTTCAACTTCTTAGGCTATCCTCTCCCCTTCTTCCACCGTCTCTTCGTCTTCGTTTCTTCTACTCTTTCTCGCCCAAGTTCACTCATAACGAGCATGGCCACCCCAAAATGCCCCTCGCATTGTGCAATTCCAAGATCGCCGAATGTGGAAGGAATGGTGATGTTGCGGGAGCCGAGTCGATTTTCGGCTGGATGCCGATTAAATCAGTTGTTTCCTGGACGGCCTTGCTCACGGCCTATGCCCAGAATGGCCAGATTCGACTTGCACGGAAATTGTTCGATGAAATGCCCACGAGAAACATTGTTTCCTGGAACGCAATGCTGACTGCCTTCATTCGGTGTTATCGGATTGAGGATGCATTTGTGCTGTTTTCGAGGATGCCCCGCAGGAATGGGGTCTCGTATTGTGCGATGATCACTGGTTATGTTAGCGTTGCCAGGTTTGGGGAGGCTGAAAGGCTTTATTCGTTAGTGCCACATGGTGAAAGAGATCCTGCTGCGTCAAATAGTTTAATGAACGGGTACTTGAAGGCTGGGCGGCTGGTAGATGCAGTTCGAATTTTCGAGAGCATGTATGCTCGGAATGTGGTGTCTTGGAGCTCAATTCTTGATGGGTACTGCAAGGAGGGCAGAATTGAGGATGCATGTTGTGTTTTTGAGAATATGCCAGAGAGAAATGTGGTGTCGTGGACGTCTATGCTCGGTGGGCATTTGAATTGTGGAATGTGGATTGAGGGGTTTGATTTATTCTCCAGAATGAGGATGGAAACTCGGGTGAGGGCCAATGCTACCACCCTTACTGTAATCTGTGATGCTTGCACTGATTCTCTTAGGCTTAAAGAAGGAATGCAGGATTCATGGTCTTGTGCTATTAAGTGGTTTTGAAGCAGATCTCTTTTTAGGTAATTCAATCATAAACATGTACTCGGGAGTAGGTTTAATGAGTGATGCTGAGACGATGTTCCGTGTCATGGAGAGGAAAGACTTGGTATCTTGGAACTTGATTCTTGGAGGCTATGCTCAACAAAACAACGTGGAAAAAGCTTATGACATTTTCAAGAGGATGCCTGAAAAAGATGTTGTTTCTTGGACTGCCATGATTGTGGGACTCTCAAGAAGTGGAAGAATGCAAGAATGTGTTAGTCTTTTTGCAAATATCCCAGAAAAGGATGACATCTCTTGGACAGCTCTTATTTCTGGTTTTGTTGAGAATGAGCGGTATGAGGAAGCAATTTGGTGGTTTGTTGAGATGCTTGGGGAAGGAATTAAACCTAATCCTTTGACTTTAAGCAGCGTCCTCAGTGCTTCAGCTGGCTTGGCTGTTCTGAACCGTGGAGTGCAGATCCATGCTTATGTTGTAAAACTGAGTTTGGAGACTGATCTTTCTATCCAAAATGCACTACTATCCATGTATGCCAAGTGTGGGAACTTGAGCGAGGCTCATCTAATTTTCTCTCATATTGGTGAGAAGAACCTGGTTTCCATGAATGCCATGATCACTGCTTTTGCTCATCATGGATTTGCCAATGAAGCGTTGAGGTTATTTGAAGATACGTGTTCAGGTTGCCATGAACCAAATGCTGTCACCTTCTTAGGAGTTCTATCAGCTTGTGTGCATGTGGGGCTGGTGGAAGAAGGATTACACTATTTTGGGATGATGAGATCTTATCAAATTGAACCAAGTCGTGACCATTATGGGTGTGTGGTAGATCTCCTTGGTCGGGCAGGAAGAATGAGAGAGGCAACTCAGTTGATAAGTACCATGCCATTTACACCCCATTCTGCTATATGGGGAGCCTTGCTTAGTGCAAGTAAGAGTCATATGGATTTTGATAATGCCAAGGCTTCTGCCCAACGACTTTTAGAGTTGCAGCCAGACAGTGCAATTCCCTATGTGGTATTATCGAAAATGTATTCAGAAGTTGGTCTCAATGGCGAAGAGGAAAGCCTGAGAAGTATACAGAGGAAGGGGCGTGTAAGAAAGAATCCTGGCCGCAGTTGGGTATTAATGTGAAGCTAAATTAGTTTCATTTTTTTTGGCAGGTGATCTGAGGCAGTCTCGTTTTAAGTCAGAAGAAACTCATGGGATGTTGAGTACGAGAGAAATACGCAGAGAGTCGCTTCTCGCATTCACAGAATTTGGCATGAAACACAATAGGCCAGTTTCGTTCTGCTAGATTTGGCTATTGCAGATGGTAATGTCTTGTGATGATATCATATCCTTCAAAACTCTACAGTTTCTACATGTCCGACTAGAAAAAAAAGCAAAATGTACTACATTTTACAGGGAAGCAAGAAGTCACCACACACACATCCGAGCAACCCTACTTTACGTAACGATCAATAAACAAGAATATTTGAATCTCACAAATGTTCAAGTCAACATCAACACTTCAAACGACACACAGACAAATTCTAACTTCACTGACTATGTGCACATCAAATGGATGAGTATGTTATGCAAAAGATCCCACTCTTGAATGCAGCTTTGATCTGGCATCTTCAAACACTTCAGAATCCTCATACACGTCTCCTTCAGAACTCAGGCAAGGAGGTACGTACGCTGCAAAAACAGCTTCCATGTTCGGTGCCTCCTTGTTCTGGGTGACCACCTCCACAGGAGTGAATTGGAATGAACGGTAGAATTTCTTGCTGCTGACAACTGCAAAAATGAGGGAAAGTATCGGCAGGGGGACAAGAAGTGCTCCATAGATGAATTTCTTGAGGCCGAAGTAACCAATCATCACGAGCTGATAGAGCAGTACAGATGCTACAATGCGTTTATGCAAGTGCGGCCACATTCGTCCGTAGCTTTCGTACGAGGGGACATTAACTTTTAGTGCCTACAATCAAATAATGTTCTTAATATCTTTCTTCGTTTGCCATTGCAAGCACTACTTTCTCAGGGACGGAATTTTGGCATTACCTGGTTGCGAAGAATGAGCCACCCAATCCCAAAGTAGGCGACCCCAAATGGAATGATTAGAGGAGCGATCACGGAGTAGCAGAGAACAATTGTGATAATTAACATGTCATTGGGAACCCTTGTATGATAGCCAAAGTCTCCTGGAGCCCAAGCTTCCTTTATCTCGTCTTCTGTTTTGCAGAGGTACTTCCTTTTGAGATGGTAAATAATAAGAGGTACCAGACGAGATAGCTCGAGCCCATAGCCTACAAAGAATCTATACCACCAAGCACAAGGTTAACTCAAAATGTAGTATTGCAGTGCCATATTAAAATTTCCACCCAAAACAGAACTTACTTGAGGGCAACAAAGGTAAGGAAAAATGTTGCACTTTTGTAAAATTAGTTTGATCACAGCCAAATCTTTTAATATCTTTAATATTACTTTATTTCAAAATTTTTTTATTTTTACAATGAGAGAAACGGAGGAGGAATGGGTCCAAGGCATTCTCCATTGGCCGATTGATGGGTTTGAAGGTTTGCCCAATCCTTGGTAATGTCTGAGGATTCTTATGTTGTTGTCATTTTTTAATTTTAATTTTTGAGCTTGGTATGTTGATTGGCTTGTTTGTTGATAAGCTTGGGAAATGGTGGGGTGGAGAATTTTGATGCGGTTCAAGATGTTTGTGGAGGAGAGTTTTCGTTTTTGTGGAGAAAAAGATGTATCTGACTATTGTTTTAGTAATTTCTTGCCCTTCTTGTTTGGTGGTTGAGCACATCATTGTGGTTCAAATCATCTTCCACTTGATTAAACATGCTTCCTTTAATAGCTTTTAGATTTGTTTCCAAATGTATTAGCTTAGCTTGGTTTCTGAGAAGAATCCAGAGTATTTTTTTCATTTTTTCTTAGAAAAAAGGTTAGAGTATGTGCAGTACTTGACTATTATTTTAGTGGTTCAATGGACTTCTATTGGCGGTTGATCACATAATTGTGCTTCAAACCATCTTTCATCAGATTAATTTAAATATAATTGTTGATTACATAATTAGTGGTTCAATGGACTTCTATTAGTTGTCCGAGAAGATGACTACATAAAATTTAAAATATAAAAACTACATGTAGACCGATGAGGAGCTAACTCCCCAAGAAGATGAGAGAAACAAGAGGAGATATCATTTCACCATGGTAAGAAAGGGATAGATGAAAAGGAACTTACATAAATTTATTACACCTTTCTAGAAGTTTTCGATCGATCAGATCGAATCTGAGGAGGAGGAGCTCAGTCGGTGTCTGTTCATGGTGTTGACTGTTCTGCTTCAATGTCGGAGGAGAATGACAGTTTCGTAAATCATATATTTGTAATCTCTTATTCTAGAATAATAAATCAAATTAACACTTTACTCCCTCCCTTTTATTCAATCATATACACTTGAGTCCATCTGCAGCTTCCAAAGGTTAACAAACAGTTGCGTGCTCCCAGGAACCCAATATCTGGCACAATGAAGGGTGCAGTCAGAGTAAACCGAAGGGTCTCCTTAACAACGGCGTGGAGGTAAACGAGGATCTCAATGTCCTATTCGTCCAGATTCCGGTTCTTTCCAACATGAGTGTCCATCTCTGCTTGGACCCGTTCTAAGATATTTCCTAAGAGCGCTCGAGCGCTTGCCTGTCGTGTTTAAAAGAAAAGGAGTGCCCGACCCTTCTTCCCATCTCTCCCCCTCTAAGGCAACTTGGGCGATCACGACGGAGGCGGCATGGGCGATGACAACAACGGGTCCTCCGGCGACCGTCCTGCTCCTACTCCAACGGCCCTCATTTCCTACCCTCTCCCTTCTATCTTCTTCTTCTTCCCCTTTCATCCCAAAAGGACGAGATGCCTAGGAAAGGAAAAGCGCCGTCTTCCCATGAGAAGGGGTCTTCAGTCCCTCCCTATGATCAATTTAAGTTTGGATCTAATGAAGCTTGGCTTTGGTTTAATGATGAACTTATTCAGAAAGTCGTCATCGAATATCGGGGCCTTAAGCTTAATGAAGGGTGGGAAAATTCGATTGAATGTGACTGGGAGAAGTTTGTAGAGGTTCCCCCACCTTGTAGTTTGTCAAAGAATTTTATACTAATATGCTCAATGCAAGACAAAACAAGTGTTTTGTGTGGGGTCAAGAGGGTGCCTTTTGATGCAAAGACTATCAATGCTTACTATGGTAGTCCCAACATTCCTTAAGATCGATTTCACCCTACTAAGACAAGTATGATACAGATGTGGATGAGTTGACAAGCAAAATCCATGGGAGATGACACAAAATGACAATTATAAGCTGTTCAAAGTTGATTGTCTCACTGTTGAAGCTAAAGCTTGGTATAGCATCATGGTTACCAAATTACACCCCGGGAAATCCCCGTGCCTACCGACCCATTCACCCCCCAACCAGTTCATCAAGGTGTTCATATCACTGTAGAGGGCTGCTTGGATGCCATTCAGAGAAGCAAGAGCATCAGACCGAGTTTATGCGCTATCAATCTGAATGGCAGCTTCAATATGCAGTCTCAGATATCCGAGCTCTCATTACTTCATGGTATTCCACAAGAGGCGATACCAGTTTATCCAGAACTTCGTCTGGATTTCTTTCATGTTCTAGCTTTTCCTATCTAGGTCGATCCTATTCCTATGGAGGAGGATGCAATGGAGGTGGTCTTCCAAGGGGATGGTCGCCGCAGGTGCACCTCAGTTTGGGACAGACATTGGCACTTCTTCGTCCACTTTCGGTGATGCTCCGGATCCTTTTGTTATGCCTTCTTTTGTTAACATTTCTTCATCTGGTTGGGGGACATGGCTTAATCGCCTCATTGAGTGTGTGTGTTTATCCCCTCCAATTATTTTGTTTTAACAGAGAAGTCTCTAGCTTTGTTATCTTGAGTCTTTTTTTTTCAACATTGGGACAATGCGTTGGGCAGGGAGGGGGTGCATTGTTAACTTTATGTTAGAGTAAATTAGGAGTTGTTTTATCTATTTGGTTAGTTGTATTTTTTTAAGTTTGTTTCATTAGTGTTCTTCTTTATTTTATATGACTCATCCAATTTATTAATTTATTCGATGATAGAAGTGCTCATTATTTTTCTTTGTTTGATGATATAATATTAAGAGATTCTATGGATGTCTATATTGTGAGTTGAGTTGTGAATGTTTTTCCCTATACAATTTTTATATAACTCTTGACTTTGATTTTGTTGATGCTTAGATGATGTTTATGTTATTGTTAGCACAATTGAAGAAAGCGATCTACAAGTCTAGTAAAATTTTCTTGAGGTGAAAGCATAAGTGACTTGACATGCTACAAGTGATGTAGGTGAGTTTGTTAACCAGGTCCTTTTAAGCTATCCTTTATTTATCCTTGTTTTAGTCAATTTTGAGCCTTCAAGTTAACCTGTTCTGCTTGTTTTCTTATGATATTAATAGACTTAGCCTTTATTTCATTTTATTTTCCCTTATTTGTTAATTGTCCTAACCTAAAACCTTAGTGATTGACCTTTTTCCAAGGTTGGAATGAATTGATTACTAGATGAGAGATATATTTTTGAGTATGGAAAAAGAAAAATAAAAGAAGAAACAAAATTTTATGAAGTGCTGAAAGTGTACAAGTCAGAGAAATGAATATGAAAGAGGAGTTGTGAAAAAAAATGGAGTCGTCGTTATTCTTTCAATTATGTGTGTTTTTGGAAGCATAATGTGAATGAGTGGATAAAATTGTTGGTGACAAGGATTTGAATTAATTTATTTTAAGCTTGGAAAGAGTCTTGAGCTAGGATTTATTGTTTTCGGTTTTGATATCAATATTTAGCCTTCAACCTAGCCTCATTGCAACCTATAAAGTCTTATTGAACTTAATTAACAACGTACTTATATTAGTGGAGAGGAAATTGATACTTGAACTTATGGACAACTTGATTTAATTGTATTGGATGATAGTGTAAGCTGATTCTAAATTGATTTGATAGATAAGTTTGGGAGTTTTTATTTATTTTCTTATTGGGAAATATGTTTGCACCTTTATTTTTCAATTGGATATCTTGTGAATTTTGGAATGTTGCTATTTGATTTCAAGGAATAATATTTATGCATGGATGAGAAGTTATAAATTGATTTGTTGGATGGGTTGTGTAGATTGGAGAAGTGAATCGAGTCTAGTTTAGGTTTTGCTCAGGACTAGCAAACATTCAAGTTTGGGGATGTGATCACTCTGTAAACGAGTTATTATTCTTTGCATTTTATATTAATTTTTTGTCATGTTTCAAGTCATGTTTATTTCAGTTTTATTAGTTTAGGAATTTATTAGTTATTACTAATAAAAAGAGATCATTGTGATTTTGGTGTAAAAGTGCTAATTAATATTGCTATAGCATAGTATAAGAGTTAGAGGATGATCCAAACAAATTCAGGGCGAACTCGGGTCAAAAAAACATAATTTGGTGTTTTGGCCGAAACTCGACCACTCAAGCACTAGAATGCGGAGCACTCGAGCGCTTGGATTCAGGGTGCTCGAGTGCTGGCAGCAGGAAAACAACTTTTCGATCTCCCAAGAAATTATGGTGGGCCCCACTCATAATATTGTGAGGATCATTTATAAACTTGATTAGGGTTCTAAATTATGGGTTGGAAAGAAAACTCGGACGACTGAGTGATGGCACGAAAGACGAGATGGAACGACGAAGAAGTTAGATCAGAAGAAGAAGACACATCCCCAAATAGAGTTTTTCTTATTTTGAGTTATTTTTCTTTGTAATCAAATGATGTCTTTCATATCACATATGAATTTCTTGAGTTTAGTCATATATTTAATGAAGTAAATTCTTTTCTAGGATTTTCAATGACACCTAGTACATGGATTAATAAAAGTTATTAATTTTTATTACATGATTGTGTTTTTGGATCATCTACTTTATTCTCTTCTTAATGCTATTATTGGACTAGCCATCTGTTGTTAGATCTAGAAATTTGATCTTGTCTAGAGATAGAAAGATTAAATTTATGATTGAATAGAATAAATAATTTTCATCTATTTATGATGATTTACATGTGAGATGGAGATATACTCATATGTCATGAGTAATTATTAAGGGTAGAAATTAATGTATCATTTTGCATACAAAATTTCATAGAAATATAGAAGTTGGGTGCAAGTAATAAGTTTATGGTGAATTGAGAGATTATTATGAATAATTAACTCCTGTGGTTAATGATCAAAATTTACAATTCATAAGTATAAGTTATGACTATAATCGTATAGAACAATCAGTGAAATTGGAAATCCTATGTTTGTAGTCTTTGGGTTAATATTTAACTTGAATATTTCATATTAAATTAATTTAGTCTTAATTCATAATTTAATCACTATTTGAAGTCATTTCCATTTAAGTATAATTAATTAAATTATTTTTGGTAATTAAGAATTTCTAATACTAATTCCTAGGAGGATACTTTCTTATCACTTTTATTATTTGATTTGGCACATGCACTTGCGTTATAATTTCTACAGCATCTCAAAGTTTAATGAACCCTGAGAACAACAGAGAAGCTCCTTGTAAGTACCAAGTTCACGAACTGCAGTCTTAAACTTAGACAAAATGGAATATAACTATTATCTATTTATCAATTAAATTGAATTTGAGATGGATTTATCGAATATAATATTGTTTGTTAATTATGGTCAATAGAAGGATTTTATTTATAAAGTTCTACTTGTTCCTAGAAATATTGATTTGAATTTGATATGGGAGGTGAATTGTATTTTGAAAATGTAAAACAATAATGAGGCTAAGATTTTATTTAAACAAGGAACTCAATCAAAAGAGATTGATTCTGTATGGAAAGATTTTGTCTTGAAAATGGAATATAAGTAGATGATATGACAATTCTTGAAGAAATTATTTTGTAAATTTAATATAATGAACTAGAGGCTTGGAAATTATGTTTGCTAATTGAGTTGAATAAGCTCGAGTCAAACTCACCTAATTTGTCTTCAAGTCAATCACATTTGGCATTTGAGTTTATTCTAACTCATGAACCAACCCAAACACATTGAGAGTTGATATTAATACCTCTATAAAATGGTAAATTATACGCGATTCAACAATTTAACTTCTAGGTTACATGATCAAAGTCCACCATATATGAAAAATGAAAAACTTTTTACGCAAGTTTATGTTTATCCAGTCAAGCCACTAATTTGGTGCATGGTGGCGATTAGGCAAAGCAGAAAGAGGCATTTCCTTTCATGTTTAAATAATTTTATTGATGATCTTAACCTTGAATCAAATCCAAAACAATCAAAGTTGAAACTCAGTAGTCCTCCTAGTTGATTTAATTCATTGGAACAACACTTGCAAAGCATTGACAAACATTCAAAGTTAATCTATTGTAACTGAAATGACAAAACTTTGGTTTATTTGTGAATGAAGCTACCCCACTAGCAATGAATTTTAAGCCTTGTATTTGAATTGTGGGAAGGGATTTGCTGTTACACTTGCTACAACAAATTTCTTATAGCAGCCCTCTCATTGGTGCAAATTACCACAATTCATGAAATTGAATTGTTTATGATGGTTATACCTTTCAAATTTCATGAATTGTGGTAATTTACACCATTACGAGGGTTTTTCCTGTAGCAAGTGCTACAACAAATCTTTTCTCCATAATCATATATTTGTAATCTCTTATTCTATAATAATAAACATTTCCTTCGTACAATTAAATAGATCTAATTATCATTTACTCCTTCCTTTCTGTTCAATCGTAAAGGTGAGAAGGAAGCCGTGGGAAGAGCAAGATCTCCGAAGGTGCTGCCTTGGGATTGCCAAGGCTTAACCTATCCTTCATGTCCGATTGTCCATCTCTGACCAACTCCATCTGAAACCCTTGGGCAAGCCTGACAAGAGCAAGGTGCATGACCAGCAAGCTGACCGCGATGCCGGGCACGACCACTTACCCGACCCGAAAGGAATGTATTCAAAATGCTGACCCCTTCGGCTCTACATGAGAGTGGTCCGTGAGGAACTGGGAAGGGTCAAACTTTGTTGGGTTGGTCCATACACTCGGGTCCATCTACAGTTGCCAGAGGTTCACAAACAGTTGTTTGTTTGCAAGAACCCAATATCTAGCCACCATGTTGGGTTTGTCCCACATCGGTCGTAGAGGTTGTTGGTAACTTGTATATAGGCTAATAGGGAAGCCTTATTCCTTAAGTTAACTTTTGGATTAAGAGAGGCCCGTGACACCTATTGCGAGTTTCCTTTGGTTGTTTAAAGTCCCTTTTGGGGGCCTGAAGTGTCCAACGGTTGTTTCAGAGCTTGGGTGGGAGCCCAAAGGGCCCAACAAGTGGTATCAAAGCCAAGTTCCGAGCCAGGTTTGGCTGCTTCCTTCATGGGTTCCACCTGATGATTTAAGAGAGTTTGCCAGGTGGATGCCCGTCTGATTTAAGGGGAGTGTGTCAGACGATGATGGTTTTGGGCCACGTCCGATGTGTGAAGGGGAGTTATTGGGTTTGTCCCACATCGGTCGTAGAGGTATGACTTGTGTATAGGCTAATGGGAAAGCCTTATTCCTTAAATTAACTTTTGGATTAAGAGAGGCATGTGACACCTATTGCAAGTTTCCTTTGGTTGTTTAAAGTTCCTTTTGGGGGTCTGAAGGGTGGCCCAACACACCAAACACTCCCCGGTGGCTTCCTATGGCACAATGAAAGTACAGTCTCCTTAACAACGGCATGGAGGTAAACGAGGTTCTCAATATCTAATTCATCCACATTCCGGCTCTTTCCAATATGAGTGTCCATCTCCACTTGGAAGCGTTCTAAGACATTTAGTGAGCACGAAGAAGACGGCTCCAACTAGGGTGACCGAAGTGGTATCTGTTCCACGAAGGTTCATAGCCTACAAACGCAAACATTAATACCATTATATCTTTACCACTACAAGTTACACTTAAGTTACGAAAGATTTCTCTCTCTCTAAAGCTATACAAGATTATTGCATGAAATAAAAAATATTCACTTGAAAAAAAAGCCCCCATCTTAGAATACTTATTCTCTTCTTGTGTCTACCTTTCTTTTATAAAAACTACTTACAAATAAATACTTAATTTAAATTCAAATGTCAACAATTATCACTACAAATGTTGTCACTAATTTAGAATTATTTGACTCGGTCGTCCTCAACTACAAAATTATGACTGGGGCATCTCTACTAATATACCGAATTTTACCCTATAGGATGTTAGACTGCGAGACTAAGTTGAAGATTGTTTTAATCTACATATTTTAATAAATTTTGTCTTCAAAATTTTTGGACTTAGCACATGACTAGCTGCCTAGCATACATATTATGTGGCCCCTAGCCAACACCCTAGCCTATGTCATTAGTATTGTCCACCATCCAATATAATCCTAGATATTTTACCCTTATATATGTTCAAACAATTTAAATTTTTTAAAAAATCATTGCAATTAAAACAAAATTGTGGGAAAAAACTCACCGTATACGTGGCCTTGATCACCGCGCCATTATATCCTCTTCCACCACACCACAACCACAACCACCACCCCAGGCTCTTCATCTTTCACCTGATCCCAAATCGGCAAATTGGGGCTTTGGATATCATAACTAGGCTCTCTAGTTAATTAAAGCTTATCGTAAGACCAAACACGAGGATTCTTTTTCTTTCATTTATCATAAGAAATAATCAAAGAGGTTGGGTACTTTGTATATAACGGTTATTTAATTATATTTAAGATGACAACTTATTAGGAAATAGGTTAAGGAAAGAAACAATAGAAAACTGTCTGGAGTTGTACTAATCATGTTTGTTAGAGCTAATTGTTTTGTATTTACAAAATGAATTGAATGAGTCTCCTTACTAGGAAACAAAAATTTTTTATTGTTTTTTCAAAGGTAGTTTTTAGCTTTTGGATTGTGCTATGAGCAGTTGAATTTAGTAAGGAGCTTTGAGCTGATTCCAACTCTTTTTTAATTTCAAAGATTTAATTGTATTTTTTTCATCACAACCGTAATCACTTGCGCCTTAGTGAGACAAAGAGTTAATGGGGGTAGTTTGTCTTGCTCTTGAAGATTGACTTCGTCAAATTTTTTTTTAAAAAAATGGATTGTTTTCATTGTCTTCTTTTATAGAGTTTGGCTATATTCAAGCGAGTTTACGTGGCTTGTATATAGCTATTTTAAAGGCGTTAATTTGTTCACAAATGATATGTTCTTTTTTTCCAAAAGCTTAATAATATGTTAAAGATAGGCAGAAAAAGTATTTAGACATGACTCGACTCGATCATAACAGTTTTGATCTAGCTCTTAAGTAAATCGGAATCGGGGTGTTCCGCTCAATGTCTGATTTGTCCACATTCTGGTTCTTTCCAACATGAATGTCCAGCTCTGCTTGGATGCGTTCTGAGACATTTAGTGAGCATGAAGAAGACGGCTCCAGGTAGGGTGACCGAAGTGGTATCTATCCCACCAAGGATCATAGCCTCCAAACACAAACATTAATACCATTATGTCTTTACCACTACAAGTTACAAAAGAAATTTTTTTCCCCTAAAGCTATAAAAGATTATTGCATGAAATTAAAAAATTCATTGGAAAAAATAACTCATCTTAGAATACTTATTATCTTCTTGTATCCACCTTTGTTTTATAAAAACTACTCGTGAATAATTATTACTACAAATGTTATCACTAATTTAGAATTATTTGAATCAGTCCTGCTCAATTATAAAATTATGACAGACACATCTTTACTAATATACCAAATTTTACTCTATGAGATATTAAATTTGAAACTAATTTGAAGATTGTTTTAATCCACCCATTTTAAGATATTTTGTCTTCAAAATTTCTATACTGCCTCGCATACATCTTATTTGGTCCAGTGGCCAGCATCTTATTTTCATAGGTAGTTTTTAGCTTTTGGATTGTACTATGAGCGCTGAATTTAGTAAAGGGCTTAGAGCTGATTCCATCACTTTTGTTAATTCCAAAGACTTAATTTTTTTTTTCAACATAACCATAATCAAATCACTTACGTCTTAGTGAGACAAAGAGTTGATGGGGCTAGGTTGTCTTGTTCTTAAAGATTGACTCGGTCAAATTTAAAAAAAAAACAAATTGTTGTCATTTGTCTTCTTTTATAGAAAATATATTTGTATACTTATATATTTATATCCCTCGATGACTCGGTCTCAAAAGAAAATATATTTGCATTTTTCCTGGAGTTTCTGTTCTTCTTCATCACATATGATTTGATTTGCCCACTCTTTTACATTTTTAATGGTCAACTTCATCAACTTTCATTCTATCACATTTGCACCTCATCAAGGTGAACCACCCCCATCTTCCTTGATCTGTTACTTTCTGCTTCTCTCCATTATTCCTACATCCACTTCTTCTTCCTCCAACCCAGCAAGATGTTCAGCCGTTTTGGCAAGAAGAAAAACCAAAAGGAAATCACTCCCATCAACCCTTCTATACAAGGGGTGCTCAACAGCGCAATGAGGATTCAGCAAGCACATCAGACCTCTATGGCAGGTCATGTAGATCCAGCTAACCCACAAGGTCAAACACCAGGAACCTCGACTATAGCTGGACCATCTGCTCCTGCCGATCCTGCAGAAGTGTCAAGTACTCCTACATCATCGACCTCTGCACAAGCTCTTCCTCAAGCTGGTGGCAGGAGCCGGATTTCGTCCTCAATCTCCATTGGGCAAGACCAAGCCTTCCATGAGGTATGCAAATTTCTTAAAAAAGATGACGTTGGAATTGTTGGGATTTATGGCATGGGCGGGGTTGGGAAGACAACCCTTGCAAAAAAAGTTTGGTATGAGTTTTTGGGGCCCTCTAACTTCAAAGTCCTCTCCATTGTTGTCTCAAAAATCCTAAACGTTGATCGGATTCAAGAAGATATAATGGAGGAGATTGGATTACCCTTTAAGAAGGATGCACACCCTCACAAACGTGCAAGGAATATAAACAAGGCAATTGCTAATAGCTCGACGAAACTAGTCTTACTTTTTGATGATATATGGGAAGCTTTAGATTTATATGAGATTGGAGTTAAGGGTGAGATGAGTTTTGATACATCCATCTTCAAAATAATTTTTACTACTCGGTTGGAAGATGTATGCTCACAGATGGAGCCTGATAGAGAGATCAAAATTCAACCTCTAGGGTGGGATGACTCCTGGGCATTATTTGCCAAAAATGTTGGGACTAAGACCCTTCATTCCTCCCATAATGAAATCCTCGACCTTGCTAAAAATGTTGCTAAAGAATGTAAAGGGCTGCCACTAGCACTCATCGTTATTGGCAAGGCTATGACATGTAAATACAGTCGTGGAGCTTGGGAAGACGCGTTGTATAATCTTCAAAAATCTCCATCGAAGGTTCAAGGGTCTGAAGAAAGACTATTTTCTATCTTAAAATTGAGTTACGACAACATACAAAATGATGTGGTTCTTGTTTTGCTGTTTGTATCCAGAAGATTGGAGAATTGATCGACAAGAGCTTGTAGAGTTTTGGATTGGAGATGGAATTTTGGATTTGGATGACAGTTATCATGATACGAGTAATAAAGGGTATGCAATTATAGATAGACTGTCAGCGGCATGCCTAGTTGAATCAGAAGGTGGTGACTCGCTGACAATGCATGACATCATACAGGACATGGGGCTATGGATTGCCTCTGAATCGAAATTCTTTGTTCATGGTGAATGCCTGAAATTGACAGAAGGCGAAATAAAGAATAGGTGGGAGGAGGCTAATGGGATGTACGTACTCGAAGTGGATGATTTACCAGAGCAACCTCATTGCCAAAATTTGTCTACCTTAATTTTTGACAATAGGAGACAATGGAGATCTAAATTGCAAAATAGTTTCTTGCAATTCATGGACAAATTAAGGATCTTAAAAATGGATAATCTTACATTTCTTGATATGACATTTGAGATTGTTGGACAACTTGCTGAATTGAGGTCGCTTAGCATATACGATACTAATCTAGAAAAGTTTCCAAGTGAGTTAGGAAACTTGAGAAAACTGAATGTGTTATGTATGACATTTAAAGAACAAGTAGTTTCACTTCCGCCAGCCATAGGGCAACTTAGGGAGCTTAGAAAACTCAAGATAACCGGCCCCACATCCATAACGATGTTACCTTTGGAGCTTGGAAAGTTGAGTAAGCTAGAGGAGCTACTTCTTCCAATTATGGTTGGTTTCATCAATCTAATTCCGAATGGGATATTTGAGCATATGTGCGAGCTTAGAAGACTGCAATTGAGGGTGACGAGTATGGGCATATTACCAGCTGATCTCTGGAATTTGTCCAAGTTGGAATATCTTCGCATCGAATCCTTGGAGTTAGTGGTAAAGAGTGATGGAGAAGATATGGATCAGGGGATGGATGAATTTGACATGGATGATTATCCACCTTGTCTGAATTTGGATAGTTGGAATATCGACGGTCTAAAGCAGTTCTCCAAGTCCCTAAGAATTCTTAAAATGAAAAGGTGGCCAATTTTTAAGTGGGCTGACATAGGATCAGCACTTGAGACCATGAACGAGATGTCTACGTTGTTGATTAATGAATTTCCGCTTGATGAAATAATCGTATCAAGTAAAAGCACTTGTTTGCCCAGACTAGTGAAGCTCTTCATTGCAAAATGCCCTAGATTAGTGAAGTTGCAAGTAGGCGGGGATGCACTCAAATGCCTATGCTCTTTGACTATCTACTCCTGTTATTCCCTCAAACTTATTATTGGCCTTGAACATCTTGAACATCTAAAATTTCTTACAATAGACGATTGTCCTAAATTGGAAGGAGAGCTCATGAATCCAAACGAGGGAATTAGGTCATTACCTTTGTTCTTCCCCAATCTAGAATCATTTCATCTTAGTGAGCTCCCACTAGTGACGACCATATGTAGTGACAATGTCTCTTTTCCTTCCCTCTTGCATTTGCACATTGATGAATGTCTGAAACTAGAAAAATTTCCCAAAGGCTTAATGAATGAGAAAAGGACACTGCAAGGTGAGATTGAGGGAACAAAGGAGTGGTGGGAAGGGCTAGAGTGGCAAGGTGAAGACTTAAAGGCCTACCTCCTCCCTCTTTTTGAAGATTTAAGCAAGTGAATTTTGATCACCTTGGAAAAGTGCCTTTACTCAAATTCACGTATCTATATGTCTTGGCGGATTTGACGTATGGAGGCTCAATTTTACACTGTTCATCATTGTGCGTGGATGGTTCACAAAGATGGCTCATTTTGGGTGAGCATTTAATCTCTTAATGAACTTCACCTATCTGGAGGTGGACACTCTTTGCCATGACCACTTCATTTTTACCGAACTCTAAGCAGTTGTTTATGTCTGTCTGTGTGATTTTCATTTGCTGGATTTGTGTAATTTTATCCATGCATTTAATATTGGATTGAATCCTATTTTTAATACTTCACTTTCAGCTCATAATTCTTGTCCTTATTGTGATTGGTCTGGTTGCAAGCCTTATGGGAATTTCAGAAGAAAATGATAAGCTGGTACGAGGTTAAAACAATTGCTTTTTGAAGTTTCTGACATTGATGCAACAGGAAGTCTCATCTAGTTTATGAAATTTTAATTTTGTCCCTAATGTTACTCCAGCTGGTTGCAAAAGATAAAACAGAGATAGAACTTCAGTTTGATAATGGAATAAACGAGTGTAATGGATATATATATATATATATATATATATATATATATATATATCATATCTTCTCTCTTCGATTGGTTGAGCTCTTTTTATTATCTTTTCCTATCCATTTCGGCACTGCCAGAAAATGATATGGCAATGAGAATGGCTTATTTTGGACTCCCTCCTAATATCTTTAGCTATCTTTACTACCCATTTAGCCTTTGATATGACTCATGTTGCACTTGAATGTTATTTATATAGTATCATAGTTTTTTAATCGTGCAAGTTATTATAGTCAGTCTAATGCAAGGAAAAAAGAAAAGAAAGATCAGATACTGTTTCTGTTGGATTTCACGGCAGCTAATTTTGTTCAGCTACATTGTTACTTCTTAATTTACTTGGTAATTGAAGAATTTGGTGCAGGGAAAACCATATAAAGCTTCAATTGTTGACGGAGTTTGTTGTGTAATATATTTATTTTTAAGTATAGAATCTAATTAAGTACTCACAAGTGAGGATTTCTTTTTTGCAATTTTATGAATTTTATTTTCTTATAAAAAGGTAAAAAATAGAGCAAGAAAATTGTACAGACAAAATTTGTTGGTATAGTTGTTGATCAGCCAATTACAAATTTGGACTCGGATGTTACATATCACCAACTGATTAGATTTTGGAGGGAAATATATGTATAAGTCTTAAAATTAGTTTGATCACAGCCAAATGATTTAATAGTTGTAATATTACTTTTTTTATTTTTTTTTATTTTTACAATGAGAGAAATAGAGGAGGATAAAAAGTTATATAATAATTATTCATGGTCAAGGTTTAATAGTTCAAAGCACATTGATGTGGTTAGTCAATCATGATTCATGGTGATTATATGTGCTAAAATTTGGACGCGATCTTCTTCATGCCTATTCCAATATTGGTAAAGGGTTAGAAGTGCCCATTAAAATTGATATGATTTTAATTTTACATAAAGAAATGTTGAAATAAAAATAATCGGTCGGAAGGTGAGAAGAAATGAACAATTAGAGAAGCTTGAATAAAATTACTTATTTATTCTTGAAATAACAAAATTGTCATACTGATATTTAATGGGTGGGTGATTTGTTTAAAGTTGATAAGACATTATAACCATATTAGAGTTATGGTAGATTACCACTTACATCAAAAATATTAATCTTATAATAGAATCAATGTATTTTCAAATCATAATTTTTTAATAATACGTTTATTTGTCAAAAAATTATGGGCACAAGCTAAAAGATAGATTTTTTTGTATTTTCTTTTATAAAGCTAACCAAGAATAGATAATTAGATTGACTCGTCATTCACCCCTCTCATCATTGTGGTTCAAATCATCTTCCACCTGGATAAACATGCTTTCTTTAATAGCTTTTAGATTTTTTCCAAATGTATTTTTTGTGGATTTGTGGCATTCCTTAGTTTAGCTTGGTTTCTGAGAAGAATCCAGAGCACTTTTTTTCATTTTTTCTTAGAGAAAAAGTTCAGAGTTTATGCAGTACTTGACTATTATTTTAGTGGTTCAATGGACTTCTATTGGCGGTTGATTACATAATTGTGGTTCAAATGATCCTTTATTAGTTACCCGAGAAGATTAGTACCTAGAATTAAAAATATAAAAACTACATGTAGACCGAAGAGGAGCAACTCCCTGAGAAAATGAGAGAAACAGGAGAAGAGATCAATTCACCATCAACTCACCACGATCGGGTCGAATCTGAGGAAGAGGAGCTCGGTCGGTTTCTGTTCATGGTATGTACTGTTCTGCGTCAATGTCGGAGGAGAAAGGTAGTTTCGTAAATCATATATTTGTAATCTCTTATTCTAGAATAATAAATCAAATTAACACTTACTCCCTTCCTTTTATTCAATCATAGAGATGAGAATTTTTCTCTCTCTAAAGCTATAAAAGATTATTGCATGAAATAAAAAATATTCATTCGAACCATCTTAGAATACTTATTCTCTTTTCGTATCAACCTTTCTTTTATAAAAACTACTTGTAAAGAAATACTCAATTTAAATTTAAATGTCAACTATTATCACTACAAATGTTATCACTAATTTAGAATTATTTGAATTGGACGTCCTCAACTATAAAATTATGACAATAACTTCTCTACTAATATACTAAATTTTACCTGATGAGATATTAGACGTGAGACTAACTTGAAGATTGCTTTAATCTACTCATTTTAAAAATTTTGTCTTCGAAATTTTTATACTAAGCCCGTGACTAGCTGCCTAGCATACATCTTATTTGGCCCCATGGCCAACACCCAACCCTATGTCACTAGTACAATCTACCATCCAATACAATCCTAGATATTTTACCCTTATAGACGTTCAAACAATTTAAATTTTTAAAAAAAATCGTTGAAATTAAAACAAAATTGTGGGAAAAAACTCACCATACACGTGCCCTTGATCCCTACATCACTATATCCTCCTCCACCACACCACCACCACCACCACCAGCTCTTCTTATTTTACCTTATCCCAAATCAGGAAATCAGGCCTTCGGACAATTTTCGAATTGAGGTGGCTTAGCATTTGTGTTACTAATCTAGAAAAGTTTTCTAGTGAGTTTGGAAACTTGAGAAAAGTAAATGTGTTACAAATAGAATTTGAAAGAAATCTAGATTCACTTCCGCTGGCCATAGGACAACATAGGGAGCTTAGAAAGCTCAGGATAACCGACCCCACATCGAGTAAGCTTAAGGAACTAGAGGAACTAGTTCTTCCAACTGGCTACAAGGTTAATTTCAAATATATGATTCCACGGCTGACATATAAAATCTTCAAGGGTGGTTTTATCAATCTCATTCTGAATGGGATATTTGAGCATATGTACGAGCTTAGAAGATTACAATTGAGTGAGACGCGTATGGGCATATTATCGGCTGATGTCTGGAATTTTTCCAAGTTGGAACATCTACGCTTGGAATCCTTGGAGTTAGTGGCAGAGCGTGTTGGCGTAAGTATAGGTGGTCTAAATCAGTTGTCCAAGTCCCTAAGAATTCTTGAAATGAAAAGGTGGCCAAATTTTAAGTTCACCAACATAGGATCAGCACTTGAGACCATGAATGAGATGTTTACGTTGTTAATTATTGAATTTCCACTTGATGAAATAATCATAACATGTAAAAGCGCTTGTTTGCCCAGGCTGGAGGATCTCTATAAATCACAATGCCCTCGATTAGTGAAGTTGCCATTAGGCAGGGATGCCCTCAAATACTTATGCTCTTTGACTATCACCTACTGTGCTTCCCTCAAACATATTATCAGCCTTGAGCATCTTGAACATCTCAAATTTCTTCAAAAATTCAATTGTCACGAATTGTAAGGAGAGTTCATGAATCCAAATGAGGGAATTGGGTCATTACCTTTGTGTTTTCCCCGTCTAGAATCACTTGCTCTTTATTCTCCCCCACTAGTGACGACAATATGTAGTGACAATGTCTCTTTTCCTTCCCTCTTGCATTTGATTATGTCCCAATGTCAAAAACTAGAAAATTTTCCCAGAGGCTTAATAAATGAGAAAAGGCAACTGCAGGGTAAGATTTGGGGAACAAAGGAGTGGTAGAAAGGGTTGCAATGGCAAGATGAAGACTTCAAGTCTTACCTCCTCCCTCTTTTTGAAGATTTAAGCGAGTGAATTATGATCATCTTGGAATAATGCGCAACCAACTCTCAACAAGAAAGGTTAAATGGATGCGCGTAACAACCTGATAAGAGACAACGTGGAATGGCATGACATATAAACACTCAACACTTAATAGCAGCCAAAATATAAATAGATAGCAACCCGAATTGAATTGGGGTTGTGCCACTCTCAGTAAATGTCTATCTTGATAATAACTGGTCTCACTATCAGGAAAAACACATAACTTAAGCCCTTTCCAAACCTCTATATAGCTCATGGCCTAGAACACAAAGACCAAGTACTCTCAGGCAGTTGCCTTGAGTACCCTCTGATGCCACAAGTCTAAACATGCAATGTACACAATAGTACCAGTCTACTCTACGCCTCTCCAGGTGTGAGGAAGTTCAAGATGTCAAGATCCCTCGGGAATAAAACAACCCTTTCACAAATCCAGAGTCCACTGCGACCTGCGCATGCACCCGCTCACAGTATACGCAAGGTCAAGTCCACTAACTCTTGGCTCACTAAAATATTATGAAAACTATATATAGGGCAGTGAAGGGAATTATATAAGTAGGCCCGAAGGTAACTTGAGATGGAGCTAAGTACAAAAACAACTTGAGGGATCTCATCATCGAGGGTTATTAATCACGGAAGTAAAATGCTTTTAAATGCCCATATTAAGGGGGGTCTGATAAAACAACCACTTAACTAGTCTTACTATCTAGGAATTAAATCCATGATACAGTAGAGTGACAAAACTAAGAAGGGTCCTAACGAACCTGATGGCCAAGCTCCAAGCGTGACAGCACATCTTGGGTGAGCTTAAACTCCAAAATCTACATCAGAACCTACTACTAAGCAAAAAATTGGCAACTCCATATGATGCATGGTCACGGTGTGTACTCACATTAATGATAGCATCGGCTCAAACAAAAGACAATGCAAAATAGATCTACAAATAAACACACTATACGCAAATCGAGGCACACACACAAATAATAACTAAATAAACAAAAAAAATAAACCAAACAAGTAAAAGACCAATAAATAAAATACTAGGTACACGAGTAAACACTAAACAGTAATAAATAACAAGTAAACTCGTGCGAAAACAAATAAGTGAATAAATAGTGAATAATAATTAAATAACCAATTAGCTAATCAATAATTAAATTAATAAACTCATTTATCAATAAATGAATAGTAATAAATAAGTGTTATATTAATCAATAAATAATAATACTATAAATAATACTACATAAGTTTGTGCCTAAACACAAGTAATCATTAGCACATACATGATTAAGTAATAAATAAATAAATAATTAATTAATTAATTAATTACATAAATAATAATACAAATAAGTAAATAAATAAATAGTAAAATTAGCCATGAATAAGAATAGTATAAATATCAAATATATGAATATATGATTAAACACAGATAAATAATAGCATGGGCGAGCTAATCAATAATAATTATTTATTTAATTAAATTAAATAAGATAAACATGAACAAGAATAATATCAACAATAAATAAATCATTAATAATAATAAATAATCATACAAAAACTCATTATGTACGACAACTATTTAAATGACAAGAAATAAACAATAATGAATAATGAATAAAATAAAAAAAAACAAATAAATAATAAATAAAAAAATAATCATAACATCAAGATATGCCAAATAATGTGAATATATATCTTAAGTCATGTAGGGAGTCTATAATTACTAGAAACAGTCAAAAAATAGGCTAAAACGAGCAAAAATTGTCTAAAATAAGTTGTCGAGTCAACTGAGCCAAGTTGGACTGAGTCGACTTGGTTTGAGTCAAGCTGCTGAGTTGGATTGGCTTGGATAGGTTAGTTGGGTCGGGTCATGGACGCGACATGGGCGCTGGCAAATAGGTGGACACGAACGAAATTGGAAGCATACATAGATCCAAAACGGGTTAGTGGTGCCTGTCGTCAGAAAACACCAAGACACCAAGGTTGGCATTGCCACCAGTCACGTTCAAGGAGGTCAGAGGGGAAAGTGTCTAGGGTGATGGCCAATGATGTCTCAGCCGGCGGCTAACGGTCAAACAGTGGGGAAATGCTATCATGAAAGTGGGAGTCACAGGCAATGATCAAGGCCACAACGAGGATTGAGGATGGTCTAAAATTGTCAGTTGTGGTGGGGGGAGTCAATCTAGGTGGTCAACTCGCCGGCACCAAAAAATGCCCCATATATAGCGACTATGGTGCCTGAGCTGGCCTGGGTCGATAGGCAGTAGCGAGGTGGACGCGATAGTGGTGGTCCAATGGGAAAACTAAATAAATATTAAACACTATAACAACCTAAATTTAGCCATAAAATTGTGACCTAATACAAGTGAGAACCCTATGCCTCTCACATATATCTCTGTATGTGATGATAATATAATAGATTATTTAGAAGAAGATGATAATTATATATTACTTCTAGTTTCAAATATTAAAAAGTTCTCTTTAATTAAAAATATCACTTTTCCTTTACTTTTTCAGGAATCGAACCCCGTGCCGCCAACGCCCTACCAGATGAGCTATACCCCTCCAAATTGGTTTAATGCAATCTTATTAATAATTTTATAAAAGTAACATTCATTCTGCATTTACCGACCGGCCAATCCGACCCGGTACCGCCGCCCCCAAAATCCGGCCCAGTTCATAGAATTGCACCGGATTGCAACATACCCGGTCCATTACCCCTAGTTTTTATTATAAAGCGCAAACCAGCAGTATTGTCAAACAGCATTGTCCAATGTTGAGCAGGTTTTACGGAAATTAATGTCAAATGATGACATGGTTGCTTATTTATAAATGAGAGAGCCACTTTACCTACTCAGATCTGAACGATATGGGACATGTGGTTTTATGTATATGCCATAGGCCAATAAGGAAGTAAAAAAATTATATCATAACAAAATTATTTCTAAAGATCCAAAAAAGCTGGAGTGAATTATTAATATAAAATGACAATAAGTCTGACAAGAAAAATGGATGCCTTTACTTTAAAATTTCAATGAATCTTATTTAATTTATACATAAATCTAGTGATATATATTTCACATTCTATTAAATTTAAAATAATATATTAAATCCGGTTTAAACCCGGTTGAACCGATTATATTGCGTACCATCCCAAAAATCGGATATAGTCTCTAGTACAGTATTTAAAATTATTATATGAAAGAACCACTAAAATTGTAAAATGTATTTTGTGAAAGAAATGCTATAAAAAATTATGAAAAGGGTGGATGTAACAAATGGCTAGGCCATATGATGGGTGCTTGGATGAGCTTCAAATATTATAATTTCATTTACGAAGATCCCACCCCCTTTATTCTGCGACTACTCAGAAATATCAAATTTAATTGACTTTTTTTGCTATCCTTCTCTATACAAGGCAAAAAAATCAGTTTTGTATGTAAAACATTTAGTTTTAGGTCGAGCAGACAAACTTTTATTTTCTTTGACTTTTATTGAGTAAAACATCGAGTAAAATTAAGTTTTTATCGAGCCCAACAACGATCAAATTATTCGATCTAAATCAGCCTTATAGATCCCATATCTATTTATTTTTCAACCATTTGTGATATTTCTTTGAGGATTAATTGATAATCTTAATGACGTAAATTGTATTATCTCTCTAATAAATGTCCATTTATTTTTTGGGCGTCTTATTCTAATCTTACTCCTCCCTCTCACTACGTTGAGTTTTTTCTAGTGGTTCTTTTATCTTTACATGGTGTTGGTTACAATAGAATTTTTTATAAAATTTCTAGATAATTTTATCATAATTGTTGTTTCATTGCAATTATAAAAAATAGTAGAGCTTATAAAATTATGTTTGGAAGGGGAGAAAGATGAGCACTAAAAAAGGAACAAAATAGGACTCAAACTTTTTTTATAATGTTTGGTGAAGTTTACTGAAAACAACATTTTATCACTTTATAATTCACCAACGTTTTACCAAACAATTTTTTTGTCTATTAGCACTGTTACTTTATTTTCTGAAAATAAATAGACTCAAAAGAACACAATTACCAAACGGCCTATTAGGTTCAACTTTCATGTTTGTTTTTTTTTTGTAAATATGTTTCTTATGAAAGGGAATTGATTTTCGCGGACTTACCTAAAAAAGTTGGAGGACAGCAGCTTGATTCTAGCCAACTATATTACTACCGAAGAAGTGAGGTTCAATGAACCAGAAGAAAGAATCTGTGGGTGACAACCTACTCAAAATCATTTATATTATTTTTTTTAATTAAATTATTATAAGATTATATAAAATTAATTTATATTATTTTTTTAAATTTGAAATTGATAAATTTGTAAGAGTGAGAATCACATTACAACTATTATTGTTGTAAAACTCAATCAGCTTTCACCAAATCATTCACTCATTAAATATGCTTTCACCAATTCTTCTTCTCGTATGAATATTTGATTGCTCATAAATATAAAAAAATTCCATGATCAAAATGCAATGAGTTTCATGCTCCTTCGGGACCTTACTTTCATGATTGAGTTGTGTCTGCAGCGAAAGATAGGCTAAGTAAATGGTAGTCATGATCATAGTTTTAAATATCATAACTTACTACCAGGCATATCACCTTCCAATCCTATACGATTTAAGCTTTTATATCATTTTAATTAGTATCCGATTTTTTATATGAAATTTTCACAAAAATCCAATTTTTTATATGAAATTTTCACAAAAATCCGATGTTTTATTAAGAATCTTTGTATGTTAACCTGTATTTAATAAAATATTGATAATAATATATATTTTTTAATATTTAATAAAATATTAATAATATATATAATAAGTAGGTACTTTAATTTATACTTATCTCACTCATTATTGGGTCTTATAGCTAACATTAGCTGTAAAACCTTTTAGCTGATTATTTTTTAATATATAATTTATTTTTTAAATATTAATTCAAGTAATTAAATTAAAAGAGAATGAATGTTTCAATAATTATTAATAATTGATTCATGGACTCAATCATAAAATCTGAATGCAAAGAATCATGTATAAAATAACTGGAAAGTCTTAGAGTAGACTCGAAGGTTTTTTTGGAGATAAAAAAAGTGTAAAAACCATGGGTTAATTCATGATAAATTCCAAATCTAGAAGCCTTGGTTAAAATCCAATTCTTCTTCTCGTATGAATATTTGATTGCTCATAAATATAAAAAAATTCCATGATCAAAATGCAATGAGTTTCATGCTCCTTCGGGACCTTCCTTTCATGATTGAGTTGTGTCTGCAGCGAAAGTGATTTTTCTAAGAAACCACAAGATAGGCTAAGTAAATGGTAGTCATGATCATAGTTTTAAATATCATAACTTACTACCAGGCATCTCACCTTCCAATCCTATACGATTTAAGCTTTTATATCATTTTAATTGAAATCCGATTTTTTTATATGAAATTTTCACAAAAATCCGATTTTTTATTAAGAATCCTTGTATGTTAACCTGTATTTAATAAAATATTGATAATAATATACATTTTTTAATATTTTATAAAATATTTTATTTATAATTTTATGATATGGTTGAATCCGGTTCAACCCGATTCAACCAAAAATTCCCCGTACCATAATAAACCCAATATAGTAATTGGTACAGTATTAAAAACCATGTTCACGACGTAGACATCATATTTTATATTTCAAAAAGATAATAAGAAGTCTTCTAGTTAAACAAGGAATGATGGTTATTAGAGAAATATCTAAATGTTTTAAATAGTGTTTTTTAAAAAAGTAATATAAACTCTTAAATTGTTGAAACTTGAAAGTTGCAACATTTACAAGAAGAAAAATGACATCAAGAAAATAGAGTTGGAGAAATGATGGCTAAAGGAAGTTTAGGATATTTTTCATATAAAATATGATTCTCATGACTTTGATCAAACCAAGAAGTCTTTATTCTCTTTCATCAAAATTGGTTGCTTTCCTTAATTATAGATTTTTGTCACGTATGGTAAGTTGTGTGTAGGTATAATTGACATTTTAATTTGTCCTTGTGTATTAGAAATTCGATTGACCATAATGATCATGATTAAATTGGACACATAATTAATCCACACTAATCGTATCTTTTATTAATCCTTGATGATTATTTGTCCTTGTCCTTGATTAGTCTCTATATAAGTCTGGGCCTCTAAACGACCATCATAACACTATCAATCTTTTTTGTATTATAGTGATGAACTTCTTCCCTAATAGGCATTAATGTTGGAGGCAAACTCGCAAAAAATCCCATAACAAAATATATACCTCGAAAAAATCTCATTGCAACATACATATATAGAGAGAGCACAAATTTATTGTTTAAAGGAGAGCGTGATTAACCCAACTCTCACTTGTTACCTTTTTCTTGACTTTCTTACTGTTTGAGTTTTTATTATGCAAGCGTCAACACATCGTACTAAATAAAATTTTAAAAAATATAAAACACCTCTTAATCACATAAAAAATTGGGGAATAGCCTGTGTTTCGAATCGAATTGACCTTCAAAGTCAGGCTGAAATGTGACTACAAATTGAATCCAAATTTCTCTCAAAATTGAGCCATTTTGAATCAAATTATTTTGATTTAGTTTGGTTTGGTTTTTTAAAAAAATGAAATTGTTAAAATTAATTATTTTTTTTATAGTAGACAAAAATATAATATTATGTGGCCAACATAATTACATTCAAAAATATTCTATAAATAAATAATATATTAAACATATTAAATAAATTATAAATAATAATAATAATAATAACTCACATAAAAAATAAATATTAACATTTTAAATCTTTTTTTTATATTTTTTGGCCCATTTCGATTATATTCGATTTCAAATTCTAACGGCTACTTCTTTTACCTTCGTCTCCCTCAAACCCCTCCAATCCCCCCACCGAACTGCTCCATCCCCTCCCTCCCAACCCATCCTTCCACCCAAAACCCCTCCATTTTCAGATCAAACTCCGTCTTCTTCGCCACACCCTACACCCAACCCCTCCCGAATTCTCGATCTTTCGCTTTCCTTCGCACCCTCTTCCGCCGTCTGGGAGGGAAAACAATGGCCATTCCCCCAGACGTCGACGACTATCTCCGCGAGTCCATCCAGCATTTGGTCGGCCTCCCGGTGTCGGAAAAAGCGATGCAGTTGAAGCTCCGGTCCCTCGACGAGTCGAACGACCGGCTCCGGGAGCAGGTCTTGCAGTTGCAGGGCCAGTTGAGGGAAAAGGACGAAAAAATCCGCCTCTCCATGGTCTGTTACACCCGCCTTTCTCCTTCTTCTTATTCTTCCTCTACTTTTGGATCGAAAAATACGATCTTGATGGTTGCTTTTTTGCTTTTTTTATTAGGCGGAGGCGGCGATCGGGGCTCAGTCAGTGAGGAAGCAGATCAGCGAGTACCAGAGGTATGTGGAAGAGAACGAGATGTTGAGGTCGAGATACGATGAGATGGTGTACAGATGCGAGAAGTTGGATGAGGAGTGTGGGTTGTATGATCGGGACAGGGAGGCGTTGATGGAGTTCGGGAACGAGGCGGAGGAGCAGGCGCGGGAGGCCGAGGCCAGGGCCGCCATGGCCGAGGAGAAGGCCGGCAAATTGGTGGAGGAGTTGGAATCCTGCAAGAGAGAGTGTGAGAGTCTCATGGTGAGGTGAAAGTTTGTGCATTTGGTTTTTGGTTTTTGGTTTTTCAGATCTCATGTTGTATTTGACTTTTTATTGCATCAAACAGGAGAGGGAAGCCAAAGCTAGTGAAGAAGTATGCTCACTCCGTAAAAAGATCGAGGAATTGAATCGTAAAAGGTGCAAAGAATTCTATAAAGTTGATGTCTTGATGTGAGATTGGACATCAAACTTCTTGATAAATGTGTGGTATCTTATTGTTATTTGTTTAGGAGGAGATATGGATCAAAAAGTGAACCAACTGGGTGTAGCCGATGCGCTGTTTTGGCCAAGGAGAATAAGGATTTGCTGTGCAGATTGACGTCCACTACCATTCGTGTGAGTATAATCTTGGATTTCTTGAGTTACTGGGAAGAAAGCTCATGTTGAAAATAAATCGTCGTAGTGTTCTATAAACCTGTTCAAAGCATTTGGTTGTGATCAAAATTTGCCTCTTTCACTACTTTAGTTAACGTTTGTGGAATGTGTTCACTGGCTTATATAAATTGCATTAAGGAATTGGTAATTGTTTTCATAGGAAGTTTCTGTATTTCAGTTGTATGGCAAGATGAGCTAGACAATGCATTTTTTAGTTTATTTGTACATATAAGTTTGTCTCTTTCACTACTGAAGTTTTATTCTTCAGTGAAATTTTTCCATTCATTCATGTTGGCAATGATAAATATCAAGCAATGGTTGTGGACTATTCGTGTTATGTTGGATCACTATTTTGTCTACAAGTTATTGTGTGGACTAATAGGCAAACTAATTTTCCTAGAGGCGCGTCTTACATATATTGGTTGGGCATTGTTGCAAAATTGATCTTTAAGAAGCAAGGAGCAACAAGATGTTAGAGTTTTTTTTGTTATTAAAAGCTGTTATGATTTCATTATTGACCTTCTTTAAAAAATAATATTAAATGCTGGTTGCCAAAATAATGCCCTGGGCGTCCCCTGCGTGCTAGTCTCTAACTGGAAGATCTGCATTGTTTCAGCCTAAGGATTATGAAGCTCTGGGTGCCAAAGCCAAGATGCTTCAGGAAGATAAAGAGAACTTGACGTTGAATCTCAAACGAGCTGAAGAGGAGGTAGAGAGAATAATTCCATTGGTTTTTGGGTTTTCTTTTTTTGCCTAAGTTTTTAAATTAGCTTGTTTTATCGCATACGTAGGTGGCATTGCTCTCCGATGAGAACCGTCTGCTAGATGAAGAGAACAAGTCTATCATGAGACGATACAAAGAAAAGAAGCGCCAATCCTTTAGTGGCAGCCAAAGCATTTCTACCAAGGTACCGAAAAGATTAACAAGATTTAGATTACATATTCTGTTGTGCACCATCATTTGATCACATTTTAAACATCAGAATTGTCTTGCATAATACCGATGCAGAGTAAGCGCGAACGTAAATCAAAGACCATCCACGATGCAAAAATATTGGATTTCAACGATTCAGAATCGCCGAGACAGCCACTGCAACCCATACAGCATAATTCTCCAGTGTCTAGAACGCGAGCAAGAAATGAGGGCGCTTGAAGCAATTGGCTTCTCTTGAATGCTTGTGGACCTCCAATTTATGCAAAGAATTGGCGGGGAAATGTGTTACACGGGGATGCGTTCATGTTTTCGCTTAAGAGTTACATTTTGAATTGCTTTCTGACCTTTTTGTAAAGAACTGATTACTAAATAGCAATAGATTGTTTTTTCTCTTATTTTTGTTAAATGTTGTCGTTTTGATCAGAAAGTTTGGTATTGTAATATTAGGGTTTAGTGCGTAGGGTTCGATCTAAAGCATTAACCCTCACTTATTAATTTCTTTTCTACTTATTGGTGGTAAAGGTTCAAACCATTTTGTGGTAAACTGTCTTTGGCTGCACTGTTAATAAACAGTTAACAAATAGTAAATTTGACTTGAATTACAAACTCTTTGGCAACACATAACCCTCGTCAAGATCATAAATTTAGTGTCACTTGCACTAATTTTTGTTAAACCAATCTTTAGACAATCTTATATAAACATAATAATAAGATTTTTCCGTCACCACCATTTTAAAATGAAAATGATACTATTAAATCTATTATTTTTCATTTTTTATATAATAAAAGAATAATTTAATCATTTTGTTTAAATTTAATTTAAAATGGTCAATAAAATGGCCAATTATATAGCTGTCGACTAATTAGACCAGTATTAAATACCGTACCCATTATTACCATACCGAATATACAGCTAGTACGGGATATATTTGATTCAACCGTGTCGAATCAGGCCCAACCAAATTCTAAAATTATAAATAAAATAATTCATTGAATATTTAAAATATATTTTATCATCAATATTTTATTAAATACCAACTAAAAGACGAGAATTTTCAACAAAAAACCGAATTTTGTGAAAATTTCATGTTAAAAAATTAAGTACAGATTAAAATAATATAAAAGCTTAAATTGCATCGGATTAAAAATTAATACATGATATACCAAGTAAAACCGGACAGTACGATACATGATATACCAAGTAAAACCAGATTGTACGATACATGATATACCAAGTAAAACCTGACAGTACTATATGATCTTTGAAACTATGATAGCAACTGATGAACTGACCAGTGATAGGGATTAGAACTATTGCGTACATGCTATAACATGCTTACCGACCTCCAGAAAAGAAAATTGGAAGGTGGCATAGCAGACTACAGAAAAATCTCGAGAACAGTAAGAAATATAAAGGTCACTTGGTGTTTCGAAATAAGATCAAAGGTCGCAAACTCGTATCAGACAACACAAAATTCTCCACAGGACTGTAGGAGATAGAACATTTTACAATCATTTGTGGTTTCAAAATAAAATCAAAGTATCGGACCCGCGTATTATACAGGGAACATACAATATTAGGTTAATAATATACCTTTCCAAATTCTACAACCAACTTGAAGATATAACAAGTTCTGTGAAAGTAAACTTTGACACAAGTATGGCAAACGTTCTGTTAAATTCCAACCCTGTGAAATAATAATGCAATTCATAACGTGGAGACGTTAAGGCGAGCAGTGGAAAGAAGAGCAAGTATTGATAGCATAATTAAAGATCAGTGCCCAAGTAACTGAACCTTGGAAGTATGCAACAAGGTCTACGCATTGAACCTTGAAGGTTTCAAGTAAATACTGGTATTCATGACAACTCATGTGTGCGCTACAAATCTCATGTGCATCAGAAAGTCTTGATGACAATTGAACCAGTAAATAAACCAAACAGAATAAATCAACACCTTCAATCAGTTAAAATTTCTACATGGCTATAATGCAAGCCAAGTAATTGGTCGGCTGCTTGCCACTTCCTAAGAAATGGTCTCCTACCAATGTTATGTTCTACTACTAAATGTTCACAAACATTTGCGTAACCAGATCCAAGGAACTCAGTGGAATACAATTTGGGAATTATTTTAACGAAAAAATAAAAGTTTTCTAAAAACATGCATGTATACTTCACACATGTGAAGAATGAACCTACCTCTTCAAGAAATAATTATTGCTGAAATTTTATGCAGCAGCAGATCGCTTATCAAAGTGATGGTCGTCTAAATTCAATGCATGCAACAACTTTGGCCAGGATTCTGGAATTCCTCCCGGTAAATCAAATTCCATCAACTTCCCTCGGCTGCGATAGAAGTCCTCCACAGGTCGGCTCTGAAAGCATATTCCATCACATGCTTTAGAAAGAAATTATTTTTGACATATCACAATCTATGTGTAGTAAAGCACACAAAGCACCAATAAGTTGGGATTTTTTTTGATGTGCATTCTTAGAGAGCTAATGACAGAAGGAGGTGGAGGGGAAGGAATGATATGAGTACCTTTTCATTGTAAATTCGAAGTCTTTCTCTTACAACTTCTTCTGTATCATCAGCACGTGTTATCAACTTGGAGGCACAATGAGGAGGGGGCAGAAGAGGATCCATGTAAATTCCAGGCTGTCCATTTTCAGCCTTAATATCAATTAAAGCAAGATTAAAGTTTCCTCCACACTCACTGCAAATCCGCCTACCAAGGCATTTTGTTAGAAGTACATCTTCCCTAAGCTTCAAGTTAACGACCAAATCAATATCTGTAACTCCTTCTAATATTTCCTGTAAACAAAAAATGTCAATACATCAACCAAGGTCTAGTTGTAACAGTTCTAACCCATACAAATGGATTTTTTCGGTCTAATAAACGGTTAAACCATCCTGCAATAACTTGAATTTTGTTAAGGACAATTAAATATCTATAGCCGAATTACCCTCTCGTAAACCAAGATGCAAAATTCTATTATAGATGAATTTCTATAAAAAGGTGGTGTTATAAACAGCCTTCCTACCTTTCATAGCAAAATGCATGACAGATACAATTATATGAGAAAGGTTAAGAAGGCAACAAGTTCCTTGCGAATGGATAAGTCTAGCCTTCACTCTAATAACATACTCACAGCTTGTCTTACGGTTCGTGGAAAACCGTCAAGTATAAATCCCACTTCCCCTTTAGCCGCACCATCTTCAAGGCGTTTGGATAACAGGTTTATTATAATCTCATCTGACACCAATTTCCCTTGATTCACTATATCTTTAAGCTGGAAAAAGAAAAAACCACAGCGAATGTCACAAGCAGAGACACAGACATCATAGAAAAGCAGAGATCCATAAACCATCTCATAGCATGGAACAAATGCACATTTTAAGCTCTGAATTTTCTATAATAGAAATATTACTGCATGTTACTATAGCTCTGCATACTTAATTTTTCCATAAGCGACTCCAAAACTTAACTGGAGAATACCTTCAGGTGATCATACACCATCTAAGACCTATATATCAAGCACAGACTCCATTTTTTACTTCAACAAATTCTCAAAAAGACTACTGATGGCACAATTCATTTTCCTCCAATTTGCAACAAAACGTAGTTGCATATAGATCAAGCACTCTCATTTCCGGCTAGATAAATGAAAAATCACAAACAAGATATTTTTCCGATAAATCAAGTAATCAGTTGAACAATAATAATAACCATAATTGCATTAAATGAATGGAAGCAATCACTGAGAAAACGTAGCTTAAGAATTTCACAACCTTCAATACAAAATTTAACTGCCCAAAATATAAATGTTAAAAAGCTTGTAGAGAGGTTTAAGAAGATAACCTTGAATTCAGTAAGCGAAATTGAATCACATATTTAAGTGCAAAATAAAGTTGCACTTGCAGACATCTAAATATCAGATCAAACACATTCCACTCCCCAAAACCTAGAAAATCAATAAGGAGAACTCTTCCTATTTTTTACAATCAATTTACCTCCAAAACCATACCAAAATAATTTTTTAGAAAAAATCCCTGTAAACTCCCCTCTACACGCATAATACCAAATCAAGAATAGAACTTTCTCTTACTAAACGTTCTACCCAATTGAATCACCGCAATCAATAAACCTAATAATCAACAAACATTAAAAAAACCACTTTCATCATTCTTATTTTTTTCAATTTTAACAACCACATACATCTGATGATACCAGATCAAACACACCCAATTCCCCAACCAAAAGATAACACATTACACAAGATCGAATCACTTCAACCAACGAAACTAAAACGGAGAAACCAACAAAGATAGAAAGCACAAGACTTTATCGGGGACCTGATCGGCGAGAGGGCCGGAGCTGGCGAGCTCCTCGCGGACGAGGTCGCCGGTGGCGATGTGGGGGACGGCGAGGAGGTTGGAGAGGCGGCCGGCGTAGGTGCCCTTACCCACGCCGGGGCACCCGAGGAACACCCACTGCACGCCCCTCGCCGGCTCCCAGCCGGATACCCGGGCTCCGGACGCCGGCGACGGAGGGAACCGGAGCTCAGGCTTCGACCCCAGGCCGGAGAAACTCCGGCCGGTGGCCAGCTGCCCGGAGAGGGATCGGAGCTTCGCGAGGCGGTGAACGGCCGCCATCGGAGAGTGTCTTCGTCGGCGGCGCTGGAGAATGGTACTTACAGGGAGGGTTTTGCCGGATCCAAGGACGTTGAAGGATTAATACCCAATTGGGGTCGAGGAAATAGGTCTCACCTTTGTTCTATTTTACAATTTAGCCACTATTAAGGGAAAAAAAATTTTGTCCCATTTTTTCTTTTGGTTTTTCAAAAAAGGAAAGTCATATTAATAAAAGGAGAGTCAAATACGGGATTGGATCGAGATTAAAAGTAAGAGAATTATATTAATCAAAATAAAATAATAAATAAAAAATATAATAAAATCACTTAATGTAAGGGATCATGTGTTCAAATCTTACAAATTTTAATTTTTTTAAAAAATAATAAAATTGTCTCTTACTATAGAATGTCGTGAATTTAAATTTGACTAATCTTAATTTTTAATTTTTTAGTAATAAAAAAGAGAATCAGTCAATCAAAATATAAAAAATTAAAAAATACAATAAAAATACTTAATGTAAAGGTCACTTATTCTGAATTTTACTAATCTTAATTTTTAATAATAATAATAATAATAATATATTTCATAATAGAATATCACACGTTCAAATCTAGTTGGTCTCAATTTTTAACTTTTTATTAATAAGAGTATGTCTAATTATTTTAAAAACTTATAATAAAAAATTAAATAATTATAATTTATTTATTCATTCAAATAAGATATGCTTTTAAAGTTAAATCATAATTTATATATAATATATTATTACAATTTATCTCGTTATTCAATAAGAATTTATGTATGAAATTAATATGTATTAAATATAAATTAAGTATGATGCAACATCTTACCTAGAATATATAATCTTACCACAAGATATTTAAATATAAATAATTTTTTAATTGAATACCATTTATAGAGTTCATAGATTTTTCATTGCTTCATGCTAACCAAGCCTTCGACTTCACGTCCATTTTTACTTGGTCAAAAAGTAATATATTCTTAACAAATGAAGAATTCAAACTTTTTTTAATGTTGAAGTACCATATTTGATGAGTTTTCATTATTTAATAAACTTCTACCCTAAATTGTATTGTGCCAATAAAAATATTAAGAAAAAGTATACAACAAGGTTTGGATTCATTAATTTAAGAACTTTAGTAAATACATATGAGTTTTAAGTGAGTTAAGAAAAACCTAATGTAGTTTGTGAGCTAAATATGGTTATATTTTTATTTGTAGGTAATACTTTAAAATCAAATAAGTAAGGGAATAAAATAATAATGCTAGGAAAAATATGTAATGATGGTTTTTTTATCTCAAAAAATACATAACTAAATTTTATAGAAATATTTGATGTAGCTGTTACAATTATTTTAGTGTGCACAATAGAATTACACTCAAACATTAGTGTTTCGATGCACCAATAAAAATTTTAGATTGAAGATTGACACGATGTGTCCAACTAATTTAAGAAATCTATTCTAATATATATATACTAAAAAAATTTTAAATAATATATTTTAGTTAAGGAAAATTACATAGGCTATGAGTGAGTGAAATGGCAAAAAAAAATCATCAGCTAACTTTCTTTTTCCATGTTTTTTTTTACAAAAACTTTATTCTTCCTTGGTTAGAAAACTTCAATTGATGATTTTCATTTCAAATATAATGAGAGGGTTTTCTTTTAGAAAATTAGGGTTTTTTTGGTTATTATGAGGATGGACTTTGTCAAAGTATTAATGTGAATATAAAAAATTAATACAATTAAAAGTATAAAAGTATGAAGTACAAACGAAAACGTGGACTTGCTATCCATCACGCAAAGAAGTTGCCGACTCTGAGATGATGGGCAGAAAGTCTATCGGGCCCATGTTAAATGCACGTGATTATCATGTTTTTTGGTTTAAATTTAATTTCGATCACAAACGATTTTAACGTGGTTGATCGGACATAATAAATGCTTAAAAAACTAAGGCCCATCGTTCATAAATTGAACAAAGATTTTTTTATTTTTGTGTACTTTTAATTCAATTAAAATATGTTAGCAAGACTCGTTCACAGTGAATTCAAAATTCGATTAAAAAAAATGACTGTAAGAACAGGTGAGGATTAAAGGCAATCTAAAAAAACTGAGAACAGTTTCAATAACAAATACTTCCTGTGTCGGTGGAACAAATATTTGAATGTTAATTTTTTTAGTCAAATGTCTTAATGTTTAAAAAATAAAGATACTTTTTATAGTAAAAAGTTACCAATTCGAACTCGGTTAATTTTAATTTTTTATTTTTTATAAATAATAATTTACTTAATTGTTTTAAAAAAATATAATAAAAAATTAAATAATTATAATTTATTTTTTTATTTAAATTTGATATATCTTTAAAGTCCGTTACCGTATATATTTATTAAATTATTACATCTTATTTTAAATTATTATAATTTATCTTATTATTCAGTGAGATTTAATACATAAATTTATAATTTATTTGATACGCTGCACGTGAAAAAATAAAACTGTAATGGCCGATCGTTTGTGCTATTTCTAGCTCTTCTATTCTCTGTAGGTAGAAGCCCACAAAATAAAAACACTGAAAGAGATCCATATATTTCCATCTGATTATAAATTTATACTTAGATGTAGATATTTCAGATAACTATATAACTATATAACTATATATATATATATTGATTGCAAGGTTTTCAACTGAGAATTCAATTGAAAACCTTGCAATCTAGTCTAATCTCTCCATCTGTACCAGTGAGGAGATCCAAATCTCCCATCTTCACCATGGCTGCACCAAAGTCTGCGTTAAAGATCTTCCCATCTTTGCTGTACTCGATCACAATGCCGTCTGTGGAGCCGCCATTGAAGAGAACCTGGTCTGAGGTGAGGAGGCCCTTCCTCTGCAGCAAGTTCTTGAAGTAATAGTTGTCGAAGGACTTCGGCGTCACCAGATCGAGCGGCGCCAAGCTCGAATTCCTGCCGACCGGCGGGCATCGCCTCTGCCTTTTTCTTGAAAATCCGGGGTCGAGGTTACTGGCATTGCTGTATATTCTGGCCCTGAAGGTTGAGCACTGTGCCCGCCCGATTGTATGTGATCCTACATGTTAGATAGAATGTATATATGAGATTCAATAGAATTAGCATATTGTGTTATTCTAATTTTCATTGTGTCCAACCATTGATTTAAAAAATGCTTCTGGAAAAACAAAATGATTTAAAAGATATAATTGAGATGTCTACACATCACTGGAGTAGGTTAGGAGTCGACTTAAGTCAAATTAATATATTATTTTTCAATTTAAGGTTATATAAAATTATTATATATTATTTTTAATACTTAAAATTAATAAATATATTGGTTCACATGTATTATTTTGAAATACTGATTTAATTAAACTAATTTTTTAATGTTTATCTTAATTACTTTACTCGGAGAATCGTAAAATTTTTTAGTAAGAAACTAACTATAGAGCTGGGAAGTGGAAGAATGAAGTAGATTCAAAGAGATTTTAAAGTAAAAATGAAAATTTAAAACTGTCTCAGACTAACACAAGATATGTATCCAACAACTACTCATTAGTTTCCCCGTTTTTAAATTTTATCATGGATGTAAATTTAAAAGTAATCAACGGTTGATAAAAAAACTTATGTTCGTGATCAATTCGTGTATAGCTGAGCTCAAAACTCACAAGACTTGAAAAGCATTGAGTCAACTCGACTGTCCAATCATCCCATGAAAAAATCGTAGGCGAAGACTCGGCTGCACGCTTGAAATGACTTCGACTATACACTTGAAATGGCCAAAGACTCGGTTGAAAGACTCAAAATTCCACTGGAAATGACGAAGACGCAGGTGAAAGACTCGGGATTCCACTTGACATGACCAGGACGCGGGTGAAAACTCAATATTGACTTGTCTAATCAACATCGGGAGTATTCCGGGAATTAATCAGTCGTATATTTAGATCAATACGTGATGTTGAGCTAAATATTAATCATAATATTAATTATATTTTTTCTCTATGTTTGTACAAAAATAAACTACTTATCACTAGTCTGCCCGATTATTTCTGAATTTTTATGGTATAATTTATTTACTCATTTTATTTTATGAATGTGACCCTGCCACTACTCACGAATCCAAGTTGACTCGGACAAAGTAAAATATGTAGTCTTCCGAATTTTAAATTTTTAAATCTACATTTTGAACCATTAAAAAAATTGGGTTTAATTCATGTGCATGCTAGGGAGTCATGTGGCCAGTGTCTATGTAATTAGTACTGCATAATAATAAAAAATGTACAGACTTTACTTGTTGTGAGCTGATTCATATAATTTTCTATTCGTTTAGATAATTTATAGAATTCTTAGCAATATGATCACCTATCTTGGTGCTAAGTATTTGCCATATGTATTTGGTGAATATGATTGTACTTAATTAAGCTTGATGGATCTAGACCTGAGAGAGCAACCAATTCTCTTGAAGAGAAGCCTTTTCTGCTGAACAAGGACTGAAGGGCACTGAGATCATCACTACCCCTTGGAAGATCCCTCTCGGCCAGGCTTTGGCTTCCGGCAGTAGTTGAGTCTCTTCTTCCAAGCTTCACTGTCCATGAAGGACCTCCCACCTGCTCATGCAACAAGCTGGTCATACATATCATCTCTCCAAATGAAATATACAACCTTGGAAGGTATAAATTAAAGCATAAAGGAGAGTCATGCACTCCAGATCAAGAGACATATATAGAGCAGACACATATATCATTAAGAAACGATAAAAGACATGAATGGAGCTATAATCTATGGCAGCAAATATGAGTTTATTTGTGAAGGAAATGTATTCTATACAGTTAATAAATTAGTACGTAAGTGAAAAAAATGATCAACAGGATAAAAACCCATGGTTTTTTACTGTAACCATAGATCACCATCATTTTAAAGTGCTCTTTTTTAGCAAAAAAATTAACATTAAAAAAAACGTCAGAATGTCCTTACAGCCACAGAAGCATCTCTAGCAGCGACAGCCAAGATGTCTGCACATGAAACAACACCAGGGCACTCGCCCTCAACCCTGGATTTGATGTCATCCACAACCTCAAACCCTCTAATGGAGTTATTATTCTGCAGGGCGTTCCTCTCCCCTCCATTAGTGATCAGGACCGAAGCGTCGCAGCCCTGGACGAAGCAGTCGTGGAAGTGGAGGCGGACGAGAGAGGCCGCCATCCGCCGTTCTCGGGAGACCGCCGCCTTCACCGCTGCCTCTATTGTTTCCAAGGCCTTGGGACATGTTTTGTCGTAGAAGTTGGGGGATAATTGGGCCATGCATGCATGGCTGCCCATCAAAACTATCAAAACCATAGCCAGGGCAATGGAAAAAGACTACAAGCACTACTACTATAAGCCTTCATAATTGTATACACCAGTCAATCCTAAGTGTTGAGATGATTAAAATAGAAGGAAGAGATATGCATGGGATGGGAAGACGTAGAAAAATTGTTACCATATTTATAGATGCAAGGCAAGGGGAAGAACGGGTTCGAAAGATAAGATCAGGAATTAATAATATTCAAAGTCTTGTGCAAATTAGCTGCAGCAACTGCATTGAAAGAACGGAAGCCTAACCAAGAAATAGACGGGAAATTTGTTTTGAGATGTCGTTGTTTGCTTTCTATCATGTTGATATGTCCTAGCTTGGGACCAATAGTAGAGACAAGTGGAATTTTAGCACGTAATAAAAACCAATTTTTTCTTGATTGATTGATGTTATAATTAACATGCAAGTAATTAAAGAGTCAAATTTACTAATTAAAAACAAGATTTATCAAAATGTTCATAAAAACTATATTAACTTCAATATTATAATTATAACAATCATTAAGAGAAAACCATTACAATCATACATACCTATATAGATGGTTGAATTGATGAGATAAAAATAATATGATGTAGAAAAATGAAGTGCAAAATTTTAACACAAAATGTTTTATAAAGTCTCCGCATCAAATCAAAATTGGTGCCAAAAAAACCAACGTGGTCGGCTGTTGCTGCGTAGAAAAAATTGGTGCAAAAATAATAAGACGTAGAAAAAATATTCATTTATAATTAGAACCTTTTGACAATTCTTAGGATAAAACAAAAACTAGGTTTGTCCTTCTAATAATTTTATTACTGATGTGTAAAATAAGAGCCGGTCCTTCTCAAGACGATAATGTTAAGGTTTAAAATTGTTGATAATGTCTTCTCGTATTACACATCGTGATATGCATTATTTCGCCATCTTTGTCAATGAATTTGGAATGAAGAGAGTAGTTGCATGTATGCTTTCTTGAACCGTTCTTCGTTCATGAAAGCAATAACTAGATCAAGAGGAACAAGTTAAAGACTTTGAAATTTCCATCCTGGAGATGAGAATATCTTCTCATTTCACTTGATACAAAAAAAGTGTTAAAACATGGATATTCCTAAACTAGATTATCATTTAAATGGAAGTAAACAAGAATTAGTAGCTAGCACCTTCTTCATCAAAGTTGAACCAATAAAAAAACAACATTTTAGGCAAAACCCACGCAGTTTTTTATGTTTCCCTCGCAGTTTTTTATGTTTTGTAAGTGTGAATGACATAATTTAATTGCATGTATGCTGGCGCGAAATATTATTTTAGGGTATGAAAATGAGTCTTGGGCATTAAAGAGGACAAACAAATTAGTGACAAGAGAAATAAAAGCTTGTGGAAACAACAGAGATGTTGTTGATAAATGGATTTAATAGTGAAGTAGGCGAGTGATCTCTTTCAAAACACAGCGTTACATGCACGTTAAAATATAGTTTAAAAACCATGGATCAGAACTCGATTCTTATTGTCATGAAGTAGCCTACGTAGAATCAGTTATATTATTTTTCAAGTCAAATCAAATAAAAAATATATAAAAGTAATATATACAAATTTCCTTTTCTTGACGCTCGAAATTGAAAATATACAATTCACATCACTTTGAAATATTGATTTAATAAAAGAAAAGAAAAGTAAAAGATTTAACTAATTTATTACATGACTTAGGAGACAATCATAAAACCCTGATAATAGGGAGTCATATTCCTTGGAGTTTGACTCAAAAAATTACTATGAAGTGGGCGAATTTTTGGAGTAGAAAAAATTTGAAAGTATACTCACTCTAACATTAAATTAACAGGTCTTCTAAAATACCCATAACATCATTATTAAGATGCAACTATGATACTGATTATTACTGTAGTAGAATGACACTGATTGCTACAATGATATGCTCCAACACGTAAACAACGACTCAAAACGACCGTAATCATACCAAGGTAAGTTAATTTAAGTCAAGCTTAGAGCTTTATTTGACTATTAAGCACAAGTTGTAATCAAACAGTTAGTTAATTTGGCTAACATTGAATGCATTGAATTTTTCTATCGACTACTTAATGTAGTTTTCATTGGTCATGATAAGATCGAAAAATTTTATCAGTTTTGATTGACTGATTCTTGACTTATGATTCATTTATATTATACTGTACAAGAAAGGCACCGAGTGAGGTTATAATTGAGATGATCAATTATTAATCTTTGTAAAAGTTATTTTATAAATTATTTGATTGGTAGGAAATTGGTGAATAAAAATCGAATGTACAGCAATTAGGGTATTGTACTTTTCTAACGTATAAAAGACTAATTAATACTTAAGAACTAGCTAAAAACGATATTGTTATCAGCTATCAAGAATGATGTAATATTCACATTTTGAGCATTGATACGGTATTGTATGTTTGAGAAAAAACAGGTGTGCAATAGGATTCGGATGGGTTGGACAAAGATGAACAAATATTATCAAAATCAAGGAGAGAAGTTGAACTTAAGAAGTTAAGAGTCAGGCGAGTTATAACATTGTCTTTAACTATTTTACTACTCAAGGGTACGTATATATTAATATAACTTTAAATGATATTTATGGCTATAAAATACAGAATAATTATATGTATACTCGAACATGTACGTACGTAGAAATAGGATTGAAGGTACACAGGACTCATTCCAAACTTTGTGTTGAAAAGATATGTTGTAGTAAGTCCTATAACAAGCTCTATAATTAGGGTAAATTATCGCTAATTATAAAAGTTGGAGAATATAACTGCAATAAACGTTTAGCAAATAAATTGTGGTAATTTACACTAATACGAAATCTGTTATGGGAGTTTGCCGTAGCAAATGCTATAACAAATCTTTTCTACGATAATCTATTCAATGGTCTTCCTCCTTTCTTAAGTCCGGTTGCTTATTATTTGATGCCAACAATTCTAATAACATGCTACAATATGCTAAATATACAATACATAAGTAAATTAGTCACTTGCTAAATACAGTCCAAGATAAGGATAAAGTAGTGATTGTTGCAACGGGTATGCCGTGCTTGCATCAATGAGAACTTGCTAAATGCATAATAAACTTATACGTACAAAAATAAACTCCATGTCATACATTGGAAAACATAATTAGAAGTGATTGTTAAATTAAATAAGAGTGTCAATTTAACTAAAGTGACAATTTAACTAAAGATACCTTATATTATTGACCACTGATCTTGTAATTGAAATGGATAATTTTGCAATAATTATGACATTTTAGCTTGTGAAACTTCTCTAAACTTCGACATTTATTCAGGGTACTGCTCTTTAAATTATTTTGTGTCATGTCCTCGGACACTCTAGAGTGATGCTTAAGCCGAGTTCAATCATGATCTTTCTTTTTTAAAAAATCAAGGAAAAAAAATAAAGAAAGATCATGTCCTTTCTTACGTTAATGTGATTATTGATTAATTGAAGGCTCTGATGGCGGCACGTGTCAATGATAATTTCAACTTAAAATAGAGAGATTTCGACGTGCATCAAACGATGTAAAATTATAAGAAGGTAACATAGACGGCTAACATATTGTGCAAATGAAATGGGTAATATCACTTCAAGTATCATTTTCTAGCTTGTTAAACTTCGACAAGATTTGACTATGTTTCGTTTAATCTATCCATTGTATTTTATGTGATGTGACATACAATGACAATGTGTCAAAAAACTCAAGAAAAATAATGTCAATAACCTTTCGTGAAGTGTGTTGGCATCAACAGCAACTTCATTTTGATGTGGAGAGACTGTAAGGTAAATCTAATAATATAAATTTTAAAAATATGAAACATGGCCTCCTAATTGAATAACTAAAATAGATAACATTGCGACAAATACAATGTTCGTTAAATTTCATCAAGTTTTGACAATGTTTAGGATGATCTCTCCATTATAATTTATGCAACATGAACTATGAAGAAACTGTTGTGTTTATCTCATGTCATGTTTGGAGGTGACTGGTGACATGTATAAAAGTTAATGACATTTTTTTCCTTAAGTTAGCTTTTGGATTAATAGAGACCCGTGAAACCTGTTTGGGGGCTCTAAGGCCCAACGGTGGTATTAGAGCCTGATTAGTTTTTGTATTTTTTTGGTTTATCCCGAATTAGATTCTCTTTAAAATTCACTGTAGCATGTGGACGTAGTATGTGGTGAGAGGGAAATGATTCGGGTAATATGATTGAATTGGATTCTCTTTGAACTTCACTATAACATGTGGACATAGTATGTGCTGAGAGGGAAATAATTTGGGTGGTATAATGTGTATGAGAGAGAATTATTTGGAAGTAACTGGTAACTTGTATATAGGCTAATGAAAAACCTTCTTTCTTAAGCTAGTTTTTAGACCAAAAGAAGCTTATAAAACCTATTTCAAGTCCTTTTTGAGTTCACTATAACATGTAGATGTAGCATGTGATTCTTTTTGAGTTCACTATAACATATGGATCTAGCACATAGTGTGAGGGAGATGATTCTGGTGGTATGAAGTGTGACAAGGAGAATTGTTGTGTTTATTCCATATCATATTTGAATGAAACTAGTGACTTGTATATATGCTAATGAAAAAACTATATTCCTTAAATTAGCTTTTATACTAAGAGAGGCCCGTTTCAAGTCCTTTTTAGAGGCCTAACAGAAACAACTCTTAAAAGATGTGTTAAAAACACTCTAAGAAAAACTTTTCAAATGTGCTCAATCTTAGTCTTTTCATGAAGTGTGTTGTCGCGTCAACAAGAACTTCAGCTTGAAGTGAAGAGACTATCATACGACTAATGAATAATATCGCGACATATTAGTTTTTGTTAAATTTTATTAAAATTTTACCATGTTTAGAACAATTTCTCCGTCTTAATTTATGTGACATGATCTATGAAAAAGACCTATAGAAGATTTGCCAAGGACTAAAGAAACACTTAAATTGTGCTCCAATTTATCCGATCCATTAAATAGTGAGCGCTTTCTTGAAAGCAGTATAGCAACTTTCCACTCCAAGATTCAATCGATTTATCTCTGTGATGAGTTCGGCAACTAGAAAAGCAACCACTATTTTGTCTGACATGCCAAGCAAGAAGATTACTTTAAAAAAAACTGGAATATAAAAGCTCAAAAACTTTAATTACGAGTAAAACAAGTTTTTAGATGAAAAAAAGGAGCACAGTACTCTCACCGATTATATTAAAAGGTCGAATGGCAACCTAGAGGCGTAGTTGTTTTGCGCTGCATGAAAATGCAGCGCATCAGCAGCGCAATGAATTTGGGCCGCTAGATTGAAATCCAGCGGCCCAGATTTTACTAGAGCCCCTAGACCCGCCCCAGACCCGCCTGGCCGCCCGCCGGGCCGCCGCCTGACCACCCGCCTGATAGCCCGCTCGCCCATCCCCACCCCCAGCCCCTCGCCCGCCCCCCACCCAACCCGTCGGCGCCCTCCCCACGCCCTGTAGTCGCGGCCCCTCGCCCCGGCTGCCCCATTCCAACCCCCGCCGCCACCGCAGCGCCCCCCCCCCCCCACCGTTCCCCTCCCCAGCCGCCGCCCCCACCAGCTGCTGTCCCCCCGCCCCCACTGCACTGCCCGTGACCGAAGCCGCCCGCCACCCTGCTGCGGCTCCACTAGCACGACCTGCCCTCCTGACCCCGCCCACCACCCGGCAACCGACTCCCCACTACGACCGACCACCCCCGCCACCCCGTTGCGGCCCGCCCGCAGGCCGCTTGGGGTGCCGCGGAGGAGGGCGGGTGGGCCGCGGTGGGGTGGCAGGGGTGGTCGGTCGTGGGCGGGGTCGGGAGGGCAGGTCTTGCCGGGGAAGCCACGGCAGGGTGGCGGGCGGCTTCGGTCGCGGCGGGGGCTCGGTCGCGTGGCAGCGGGTGAGGTCGGACGGGCGGCGGGGTCAACGGGCGGGTTGGTGGGAGGCCAGGTCCGCTGGGTCTGGCGGGTTGCGGGGTAGGGGGCTGTGGGCTTGAAGGCTGTGGGCCGTTGGATTTTCATCCAACGGCCCATGGGCTGTGCACTGCAATGCGCTGCAGCAGCCTTTTTATAGCAACCTAAATAGGTAAATAACATTGAAACCAACCCACACACGGACCAAGGAATTGAAGTTATCGGACCAAGTATCTATGCTTTTATGAAAAGAAAATACTCCTTGCACTTTAAAACTTTACTTTAAAAGATCACATTATTTCTATAAGAACATTAAATAGCACAAGCTATATATGTGATTAAAAAAGTTAATTTAGAAATATATATAGCAAAACTGTTTATAAAATTACTAAAGTCCACCTGTGCACTCATTTTTGCATCATAAATTTGATTTCAGAACACGTGGACTTGATTTTTGTTGTTGTTCATATGAGGTCATATTATTTTGGGTTTGACACGTAATTAAAACATAAATATAAATGACTCGGAATAAGATTGAAGCCAGCTTTGAATCTAATCCACTCCCTAACTTATATCGAGTCAGAACCTAGAATTATAAACCAAAGTTTTAAAATATAACTCTAAAAGATTAAAGCTTGATACGAAAGAGATAACTGTCCATCATATTCTCATGGAAATGTGGCACAGTGGTTGAACCAGTTGCGTCTTTTGAAACTTTCTCCTTCATAAACTCCTCTGCAAATTGTTAACGCGGTAGCCGAAGTCTGACCCGGCTACATATTATATCATGTATAACAAGTTTTTTCTAAGCCTCACTTCCTATATTATATCATGTATGTGATTTTATAGCCCGGTTATTTGCTTATTTTGTGAAGTTTATAGCCCAGTTGAACTTTAAAGAGAGTATAGCGTCATAGGAAAGGAGAGCACTTACCGAGTCAAGCCGGTTCAAGTTACGAGTCAATAGAGTCACGAGCCAAGTTTGGATCGAGTCGATTCGATCCAAGTTTAACAGAACTCGTGATCGATTTATTTGTTACTAAATCGAGTCGAGTTGTAAGTATCGAGTTATCGAGTCGAATTATAAATATAACACTTCGGGCTGGGTCGAGTCGACTCATTAAAACTTGTGAGTCAACTCGACCCGTGCCCACCCCTACTCACAAGCCAAACAAGAAGATTATTTTTTAAAAAATAAATTGGAATATAAAAGCTCAAAAACTTGAATTAGGAGTAAAACAAGTTTTTAGATAAAAAAAGGAGCACAAAACTCTCACCGATTATATTAAAAGGTCGAAATCGCAACCTAAATAGATAAATATCATTGAAACCAACCCACACACAGACCAATTGATACCTCAGACCAAGTATCTATCTATGCTTTTATAAAAGGAAAATACTACTTGTACATTCAAACTTTACTTTAAAAGATCACATTATTTCTATAAAAGCATTAAATAGCACAAGTTATATATGTGATTAAAAAAGTTAATTTTAGAAATATATATAGCAAAACTGTTTATAAAATTACTAAAGTCCACCTGTGCACACATTTTTGCATCATAAATTTGATTTCAAAACACATGGACTTGATTTTTGTTGTTGTTCATATGAGGTCATATTATTTTGGGCTTGACACACGATTAAAAATAAATATAAATGATTCCAAATAAGATTGAAACCGGCTTTGAATCTAATCCACTCCATAACTTATATCTTGAGTCAGAACCTAGAATCATAAACCAAAGTTTCAAAATATAAGTCTAAAAGATTAAAGCTTGATACGAAAGAGATGACTGTCCATCATCTTCTTCATGGAAATGTGGCACAGTGGTTGAACCAGTTGCATCTTTTGAAACTTTCTCCTTCATAAACTCCTCTGCAAATTGTTAACGCGGTAGCCGAAGTCCGACTCAGCTACATATTATAAAAGCAAGGACACACAAGACTTGGGCGCATGCCATCTCTAAAAAGATTGTCATATTTGTACCTTGTCTTCTCATCCCATACCCATTCACCTCTTACATAGCAATAGTTTACAATTTAATGAAAGAAGGATGATCAAATGGTTAGCTTGCTTATAAAGAAAATGTAAATTGAATTGACCAAGGCCTCTTGTATTTTACTATGCGAACATGTCAACCAGCCTTTGTTTTCATCAAACCCAGTGAATCAAATATGAGTTTTGTCATACTACCAACCTTTGCAGCTGCCTATATATATGTTTCCCTCCTCACATATCCCTTCATCAACTAATAATCATTATATTCCATAGCTCTCTAGCTCTCCTTGAAATTAGTTTGAATTCTACAAATATAGAAAAACTGTACAATGGGGTGTTATGGGGATCATAATATTATCACCTTCCTTGCATGCATGGTCGTGACAATGACATTGTTGTTACCCCCATGCCAAGCTCACCTCTCTTCTACATTCTATCAAGATTCATGTCCTAAAGCTCTTGCCACGATTAGGACGGCGATCAGGGCTGCAGTGTCTCGAGAGAGACGAATGGCCGCCTCCCTGATTCGCCTCCATTTCCACGACTGCTTCGTGCAGGGTTGCGATGCGTCGGTTCTGCTCGATCCGACTTCGTCCTTCACCAGCGAGAAGAATGCTCTGCAGAATTTCAGGTCGGCGAGAGGGTTCGAAGTTGTTGACGCTGCGAAGGCCAAGGTGGAAGAGGTTTGCCCAGGAGTTGTGTCTTGCGCTGATATCTTGGCTGTTGCAGCAAGAGATGCATCGGTGGCAGTAAGTATATTTCCCTTGTGACAAAATTATTTCCATAAAGAAGCATAGCCAATTTTCTACAAATTTATTTACTTGAATTGTGTGTGTCTGTACATGTTATTATATCTCTAATTCTTATTAGGTTATTGCAGGAAGCCTTGTCTTCTCATGCATTGTTTTTGTACAGGCTGTGTGTTTACATGCATATGAGGGGGTATGTTTGGGGAACAAGATTAAGTATTGATGGATTTTTTATTTATGTTGTAACTATGCAGGTTGGTGGCCCTTCATGGATGGTAAAACTAGGAAGAAGAGACTCCACAACTGCGAGCCAAAGCCTAGCTGAAAGTGAGTTGCCCAGGTTCACTGATAGCCTAGATCAACTCAAAACCCAGTTTGCTAGAAAAGGTCTCAATGAAAGAGATTTGGTTGCACTTTCAGGCAAGTATACAAGACAAAATGCATATTCAAAAAAGTGACAACTTTTATGGCCGAATACCTTTACTAACATGCATACATGTTTGCTTGGATGCAAAACAGGGGCACATACAATTGGACAGGCCGTGTGCGCAACCTTCAGAGACAGGATCTACAATGGAACCAACATTGATGCAGGATTTGCAAGTACAAGGAGACGCCAATGTCCCGCCTCCGGTGGCGACGGGAACTTGGCTCCTCTTGACTTGGTGACACCAAACCAATTTGACAACAACTACTTCAAGATATTGTTGCAGAAGAAGGGCCTCCTCCAGTCAGATCAAGTTCTTTTCAGTGGGGGATCCACTGATAGTATTGTAAAGGAGTACAGCAAGAACAGGGCCAAGTTTAACTCAGATTTTGCTGCAGCCATGGTGAAGATGGGTGAGATTGATCCACTCACTGGTTATTCTGGTCAAGTTAGGAGGATTTGCAGTGTTGTCAACTCTTGAGAATATCCAGGAATAACAAGTTTTTAAGTGCTAATACTACTATGCTTTATTCAATTGTGTTTGTTCATTCTTTCAATAACATTGGCAACCAGATATTGCAATCTGATGATAGTTCAGTGAATAGAAAATTGTGTTGTTAGGCTTTGTCGATCTCTCAATTGTATTGAATTCTTTCTATTGCGTGAAAACTGAATCTTTTGATCTAATTGCTAATTGAGTCTCATGATTTTATGGTCAGATTGCATTAGTAAAAGATCCCTGAATATATAGTTTCATTAATGCATTAGTAATGCTTGTTTCATGACAAAGAAAAAGGAAAATGCAGTTCCCAGATATGAATTTGTCAAAAAAACTCTCTCCTCAACCCACATAAATAAAAACATAACGAGGTAAATTAGATCTGGCCAGAGCAAACACAGAAGGTTGCAATGGCTTAAACAACAATATTCAACATACTCTCTTTAGCTTTTTCTTTTTCTTTTGTCACGAATATCTGGAGCTAGGGATCGAGGTTCATCTGCTCCATTGGCTGGCTCGTCTTGAAATCTTCAACTGCCTTGTCAAAGGTGCCTCTCACATGCTGGCACATATTCATTAGGTCTTGAAGAGCGTCCTTCAGCACATCTTTTGCAGGATCACCTGGCAAATTCATAAGACAATCAGAAGCTTCACCAAAGCATTAATAATTTACTCGCTCAGTAAGTAAATGTTGTCAAAGTCACTTCATAATTCCTTCAAATAATGTTAAAAAGGGCATATTACACAATGCGATAAACTCAAGAATTATCATTACAATAATAACCATTTACACCTCCTAATTAAGATGTGATTGCCAGATATTATATAATATCATCAAGTAATTGACGTTACAACTAATTTCATGACATAGAATGCATAGAACAAAGTTACAAGAAGGTTTCTTCAACGGCAGCCCTTCGCGACAAAACTCTCAGGTGAGCGAATAAAATAAAGAATATCACAGAGAAGTTTCTGCTCCAGAAAAATTAATTTTGTTATTATGTCTATACCGACAAGGCAGTGTTTTTTCATATGTTACATTCACAAGCATATACAAACCGGCTAAAAGCAGCAGGAGTATAAACAAATAAAGAAAGCTTGATAGGCCAGATTAACTTGAGCATACTAGAACCTGTGAAATGATAAAAATGACTAAATAAATTGCGATTAATCCATCCATGAGGGATCCACCTATTACGCAACCTCAAGAATGTTTCTTGCCACAGGATCACAGCTAAAGTCAAGCTCCCAACTTGATTTAGCTGCCTCATTAATATGTATACTAAATCTAGCTACTGGATCATAATACCTGTGGTTTGAACTCTTATATTTACGTGGTTTTCTGATGGATGAGGAATACTGTATCCACAAAAAGTTACACGTGGACTGCAAAGCACAGATAAACAGTAATATTGCCATATATATTAGATTTATGAAAATGGAGGGATTGTGAAAAATGAGAGGTAACATTTAGAAGGACAAAGTCAGATTAGACTAAGCCAATTATCGTACTCTTTATTTAAGGTGAATCTGACAGAATTTGCCAGGGTGTGATCTTCATCAGTAATCGAAAAAGTTGATGAGCTCGGATCTGAGATTGTTCCATGTTCCATTGTAGAGAAACCTGCAATTCGAGCAGATAGAAACTAACACCCAGGATACATTCTCCAATCATTACAGCATATGGGCAAGGGTAAAAGAAGATGCTTGAAACATGTGTTTCCATCAAGGATTAGGGAACTAAAATTTCATGCTCATTTTTGCTAAACTAAGATCCCATTATACTGATTCCAAAGAATAGATGAGCATCTGGGTGGATACCCTCAACATACAATTTAAAAGCATGTTATACTGTCAATTAAATACTTCAGCTGTAAGTTACAATTTTCATACTTGAGTGTTCTCACCCTCACTTGAATCTCCTCGCTTTATCAGTCATAAATCTTCTAAGCCATCAGTCACATAGAAAATGCTCAAAATATTTAAAACAAGTACTATAAAAACTAACTGGCACCATGTGACACTCCAATCACGCTTCCTCGCTAAAATCATTCTCTACCAAACAAAACATAGAACCCTTCTTGACCGAAAGCTTCATCAATCATAAGTGGAGTACATCCATACAAACAAAACAAACAAAATAAAAACAAAAAAAAACAAACAAAAACAAAAAAAGTGACAGTACATCACTGTTATAAACCTTTCCATAAAGTTAGTTAGTGGACTATTATGGCTTGTCTCATATGCTATTATTTGTAATTGAGTAATTGCCCAACTAGGCGAGTCTGTATTAGGGATTCTTAGCTTAATAAGTCCCCCATTAGGAGGTATATTATAATACATTGCATCATGTATTTAAGTTCCCTCCCCACAGATACAAGTAATCAGATTGGAGTTTTGGCCCCCAATTTAACTCTTCCTGTTAATTTACTCGATCATTGCATTATTTTCCCCATTTCAAAGATTAATTGCTATACATCATACTCAAACATTTAATAAACCTTTAACTACATCTCTTCCTCCTGAACATCATACGGCATAGAACAATTCAAAGCAAGAATCCCTTACCCACCCACAACTTATCTTTGCATTAATTCCCCATTTTCCAAATTAGTTACAATCAATTGCACATAGTCACACTAAGAACCTTTAGTACAATTTCTTCCTCCTCAACATCACATTTCAAAAACCTGAAAATCCATTCCTTACCCACCCACAACCATCTTAACCATCTTCGCACTATTTCCCCCATTTCTCCATCTTATTTACTCTCAATTACACCCAAAAATGCAGTATTACTTCAACATCATCTCTTCCTCACAGAAAAAAAAGCCCTAATCATCCCACCCACAGCTATCTTCACATTATTTCCCCCTTTTTTTTCATATTAATTACTATCAATCACACCCCCAAATATGCAACAAACCACATAGACTTCCAACCTTTCAAGATTTTTCCAGAGATTGTAGTGACAGTGGAAGGTGTGTGTTACCTCCTCCAGATACGCCCAGCCCCTTGAGTGTAAACTTCGAGAAAGGCGAGCGTGGAAGAAAGCTGCTGTTTTGCTGCCCAGAGAGCGCGACAAACAACTGCGAGAGCGAGAAGATGTGGGCGGCGGCGGCGGTGGCGGCGGCGGCGGAGGTATCCCCAAAGTAATACAGAGGTAGTGATATTAGGCAAGATCTTAATAAGTAAAAGACTATAATCTGAGTAAAATCTTAATGTTTAAGTAAAATTTATCATTTTTTAAAGATTTTAAATGTAGATAAAATTATACATTTTTTTGGTTTTTGTTAATAATAAATACTAATAAATAAATAAAAATATTAAATTATAACAAATCCTATATTTAAAATAAGAATAATTAATATCTCTCTTTAATATCTACTTCTATTAATAAAACGAGAACTCGAAATACTATCCTCGGATTAAAAGTAAGAGATTGAATTAACCGGTCAAAATGTATCAAAATAATAAAATAAAATTAAATTATTATAATATATTTTCTCGTCTAATTAAAATTTAACTTTAAAGTTAGAATCACTAAAAATATATATTTAATATATTAAATTGTTATAATTTATTTTATTATTCAACAAATATTTATCTATGAAATTAAAAAGTAGGTAGCACCATAGTTGAAAAAATCTAAATTGGACATTGAATCGGATTTGAAGTGGAGTCATTGAATCAAATTGATTCATAAAAAATCGGACTAAAATTAGTCAAAATCGATCATTTATCTCCTCTCCTTATCCCCTGCATCATTTAAACACTTTGTTAGACTATTTTTTATTGTATTGTATTGTATTTTATATTTTTAGGATTTATTTTATTATTATTTATTCGAGTAAGGAACGAGTCAATTTTTATTACCTAAACTACCCCTCATTCTTCTCTACCTTTTCCCATCTCCCCTTGCGTGTTCTCCTCCACCCCCATGCCGCCTCGCCGCCCACCGTTGCCCCATCGAGCCACACCCCTTTCCCCTTGCCACCCTGTCCCCCATCTGCCACCTCCCCATCCCCCATCCTCTACCCACAACCCCCCTGCCCCATTCCCTGCCCGTCGCCCAGCCTCACCCCTGCCCAGTCCCCTACCCCATCCCCCGCTGCCCTACCAAACCCACTCCATCTTGCCCCTGTCTTCTAGCCACCCCCACCCCCCTTCCCCCCGCCCAGCCATCGCCCTGTCGAGCCCACTCCATCCTGTCCCTGTCTTCCACACCCCCCCACCCGCCGCTTGTCGCCAGCCGCCACTTGCTACCGCCCGCCACCACCCTCCCGAGGTTCACCCCATCCCGTCTCTGTCTCCCCCCACCCACCCCTCCGGCAGATTTCCTTTGCCGCCCCATCCCCTACTACTTGCTCGCCACCCCACTTGAATCAGCCAATTCTTGTCGTGTCGATTCGGGGTGAAAATCAGTTTGAATATGCCAATTTTTAGTCTGGTTTTTTACTCCACCGATCGACCTGCATTTTAACTCAATTTTGCACCAAATCGAGTTAAAGCGGCCGATTTCGAATGAAATCAACTGATTTTTATAACTACGTATAGCATGATATTTTGCCTAATTATTATATAAGCCCTTAAATTATAAGGAAGATTGGATGATGTGATTTAAATGGGCAACGATATTTAAAAATTGCTGATATCTTGTTGGCTACAGCATTCTCTTGTCAGGCAATAGCTGATATTAAAGTTCCTCATTGAAATTACGAAGAAACTATAAATTTAAATATGTATTATTAAGGAAGAAATTTTAATTGAAGTGATATAATTATAAATCAAAATATAGTACAAGAAATAGAAAATACAAATCATGTGCAAATAATTCAATGTTCATGATAAAGTCAAGTCAAATACATATCAATCATTAATCGAATCAAAAAATAAAAAAACAATTTTAAACTCCAATGAAAATTTTACTAATAAATTACAAAGTTACGTCGTCAACATACAAAAAAAGTCATTTAATCGTGGAGAAAAATTATATAAAGTTATGTCATCATCATACAAAAAATGTCATTTAATCATGGAGAAAAATTAATGAAAGTTCATGTTTCTTCGAAGCTGTGGAGTAATAGGTATTTAACTGTGGAGAAAAGTTTATAAGTATCCACGTCTGTCAACAAGCGTTCATATGATCGAATGGTCTAAATTAGCCCGGGTCTAGGAAAATCTTCTCCTCTAGTTGCAGGTAATTGAGACCTTTTTATTTAATTATATTTTTTATATCATCGCAAGATTTTTGAGTGATGTTTAAAGTTTGATTGAGCTTAAGCTTTAGAGGTTAGAATATTTGAGAAAAAAATAATGTTTATTTAGAAATTAAATCACAAGGTGTAAGAAGTTGGGTTCACTCGAGTTTTTTAGGCTCAGGGTAGTGTTACAAAATTCAAGGCAATTTCACCATGAAATAAATAAAATTAAAAAAACATGATTTACATATTAGCTGCTAAAAACATTAAGATTTTTTAGACCATAGAGTTCAATTTTTGAAAAGTGTTTCGCCGAATTTGAATAGACAACTAATGCCTCAATGAAAATAAAAAAATGTAAAAGCACAATGAACTCAAATAAAGGAAAATTGCTCCAAGATCAAGTCATAGAGCATAAACATCAACTCTTGGTTAAAAATCATGCTCCACATTACAAGTCATTAATAAACCTAACTAATGCATAAACGTGTCCTTGAAAGCTTTTATTTGTATGTCAAAAATATAATTGTAATGTTTATCTGCTTATTTTATCCATTCACGTTTCAATTCTCGCCGGATGCAAAAATAGCTCAAGTTTGTCGCTAGTTTGACCTTGCAGAACCAGACCACCATCACAGGTAGAAGATGAAATCTGCAAGAGTTATACATGGAGTGTTCTAATACGGTTCATCCTTTTCTGGCAATGTAGTATAGCTTAGGTTCAAATTGAAGAGTTACAGATTGAAGTGCTGATTAATTGTTTGAACAATGGCAGGCCAGATAGTGATAGAAGTTTTATCTCTTGGTCTTTGTTGATACTTTTAAAATGTAAGTTGACATGACAAAAATAGTAGTTGAGCTTTCTTCTAAAGTGATTTAGCTTCTTGTTGAAGATCATACATTAAAATGCTCTGCTACAAGCTAGGACACTCTTGGTGTCAACAATACATGTTTGCCATCTGCATAAATGTATATAACCACAAGAAAAATGGCATTTCCAAAATAAAATGTATGGCACTACATGGCTTCTTACTTGTAAGAAAAGAATTAAATTACATCCACATTCCAAAATGTTAAGGTGGCTCTTTGTTCACACTCTACTTCATATTTAATAAATTGAGTTATAATTAACAACATAGTATGTTTTTCTCGTAAAATATATAATCAAGTAAAACACGTTCGGCTTGAAATCTGGCTCATTATTTTAAGGCTCGAATAAAACTTCGACTTAAAATCAATAACTTGATGGAGTATAAAGTTATAACAAGAGCTTAAGTATGTAACTGCTTAGCTAAATTTAGCTCAAAGTTTGAGGTCGATGCAATTGACTTTGATAAGATGTTTAAATTAGTTCAAATAATTACCTAGTATTTTATTATTTATGAGTATTGGTAGCTTATATATATATATATATATTTAAAAACCACCATTTTTTCTTATCAATCAACAAAAAGATAAAAGGAAAATTTAAAGTCAGTGAAATTATCAAAGTGTTTGACTCGACTCAACTTAGAATTTATTTAATCAAATATGAATCAAGGTTGAACACTTATTGGATCATAAAAATACGAGAAAATGTAGCATCAACAACTGATATTATTATCTCAAGTACATTTAATATTGTGAACTATTAGATTATAAGAATAGTTAGATAATGGAGATAATTTCATTCAAGTTAAAGATAAAATATACAGCAATATGATCTAAATGGATGGCTAGAGTTTTATATATGTTATTGATATTAATACGTACCTTTTTGTTGATACTAAGCCTTCTCTAAAAATATAACCTCATATTAAAGTAAGGTTGAGCAAGCTAATTTAGAAAGAAGATTAACCCGAACAAAGTTATAAGAGTGAGAGTGATACTACCAGACTCATCCAATTTGCATCCATATTTTTTTAAAAAAGTGTGATAGTGAAATTAGTAAAATTATATCATCATCATTATTATTATTATTATTATTATTATTATTAAATTCTAAAACAAGGCCTTACTTAGGGCTGCTAAACGAGCGAGCGAGCCGAGCTCAACTTGTGTTCGAACTCGGCTTGAATAGTTCGAAGTTCATTCAAACTTGATTCGAGATCGAAAGAGTTTTGAACATGCATACTCAAGCTCAAATAAATATCTTTTATATGTTCAAACTCGCTCGAGCTCAAACACGAGCTCGAACCCACACCCTTAAGGTCATCAACTTAAATATTATTATCTTAATTATCTCACTTCTTTGTTAATATATTATATATAAATAAATATCACTAGTTACAAGTAAACTTATTAGTATATATATATATATATATATATAATATAAAGATTATATTATTATATTATTTTATCAAGTCTAATTACGAGTCAATTTTGAGTCGAGTTCGAGTTATAACCGAGTCGAGTCGAATACTACCTTACTCAAATTCGATTCGAAGGATTCGAATTTGAACTCAAATATTTAAATATCAAATTTCGAATTGAGTCAAATAAAATTAAATATTAAATATTTATAAATTAACTTACTCAATTAACAACCCGGACTCATTAGTATAAAGCACGCGTTCACATTTCTCCCGTAAAAGTCCTAGCGCATTGCTTTTAGTCACTGGCATTTGATATGGATTGCGTCACTGGGACTTTCGCAGAAAGAATCTTCACAATACGAGACAAGACTATAGATAGGTCGCTGTGGGGCTCGTAGACTTCGACTCATTTACTTCCCATTTTCTGAAAGGCAAATGTGAGTACACCGAGCATGTTAGTGGGGTTTAGTGGGGACGCATGCCCATGAGTATGACCGTGCATCATGCAATCGAAGGAGCAGGAAGACTCCGTTGTTAATGTTCTCCCTCCTACGTACATGTACTACACAATACGATACGACGCTTCGTCTTCCGTGAGGCACGTAGGCAGAGAGAGTTGAACTTTCCTAATCCATGCAAACACTCCTTTGCTTGGTGACTAAGGATGGGATGGCGCCTCGTCTTCTATGCATGTATTGTTGTAAATCTAGTTGTAAAAAGTAGGTGCAGTACTGATCATGAGCTACGATGACTTGTTCATGGCCTTATAAAGCAGCGTGTGAAACCTTTCTGAGAGTGTAAGATTCTTCCGAGGTTTGGGAAGAGGTTTGGCTTTGCTTCCCTGGTAAGGAAAAGGAGAATCTATTTTATTTCTGCGTTTTTTTTATTTTCAATATATATACAGAGTTGGGAAGGTGTAGCAAGCTGCAAGGAGAGATGGATCGTATGGAAGGGGACTTGGCGGACTTGGTGATTTCATGGTCTATTGATGACATTTTTGATGCAGAACGTTACCGAGACAAGGTACTTTTTTGGGTTTTTTTGGTTGATGTGCTCATTGTGATGAGTTTTTTTCTTTCTGGGGTTGAATATTATTTCTGCTGGCATTTCTTGCTGTTTATACACTCTTCGAGTGTGTCCCGATGGTTATCATTTATGGCACTGGATCATAATTGACATGGCATGTCCTGTGAAGGAACATTTTTTGGTTGCTTCTCTGGTTTTAGGGTGCTTACATGATGGGCCGAGTGCCTTTTTTTGTATCATAGCATTTTTTGTGGATTGAATGCCATTTCTGCTGATTTATCTGGCTATTTATACACACTGGTCAGCTAGCTATATGCATTAGATTATTGCTTTGTTATGGATGATGAAGGCTTTGGGTGGACTCTACTCTCGCTGTACTATACATGGCTTGTCCTGTTAGGCCTCATTTTCGAGTTGCTTCTCTGATTTCCAACTTGGAGTGAGAAACAATGGAAAATTTAACTTTTATTTATTTATTTTTTGTTTTATTACGAACATCTGGTGGAAAATGGAACTCTGAAAGTTAAAACTGATGTTTATTATGAAATCTGCCATTTGCGTACTGTTCTTGTCCTTTTTGGGCGAGAAGAATGCAGACTTTGATGTTCATATTTTCCTATGCACTGCAATTTTGTCTGTTCACAATGGTATACCTTAGAAAATGGGCATGCCCAAGAAATACATTGAACCTCCAACAGATTACATGGAAACTAGCAAGAAAGTCTCACTAATGATTCATGTGCGTAAAATGGGTGTGTTGTTATTGCAGTCTGATAGGATTGTCATTGGACTTTGTATTGTCTGACATGAACACCTTGATATTGTTGTGCTCATATTGTTAACTCGATCTGAAAATGGTGCATTATGAAAGCATTGTCCTTTTCTAAAGCATATGCTCTTGTGCTTATGATTTTGTCATTCTTTGTTAACTGATTAGGTAAAGAATATTCCAGACAGATTTTTATCTGTAAATCATTACTTTCAATCCTTTGTGATGCCCCTGATAGAAGAGACACGAGCCGAGCTACAGTCTAGTCTGGAGTCACTCCATGAGGCACCTTGTGCTGAAGTATTGTCTGTGCAGGCTGCAAAATCACTTTCTAAAAGAAAGCCAACTTCAGATTTCTTCTATAGTATCGATATTGATCGTTGGGTTTTGGAGGCCGGACACAACAAATCCGAAGCGTACAAGCCAAAAAGCAACGATATTCTAGTCTTGTCGAACTTCAAACCCGAATTTGCCAATGATTTGAATCGATACGGAGCAACATACTGGTTGGTTTGCGTGACTGGAGTTCACGAATTGGATGAGGAGGACGCCACCTTGTCTAGGGACAATGTGGATGAAAGAGTTAAGGGATTGAGAATTAAAGCTTCAAAGGAAATTGAAGTCACAGCTGGAATGGGTAATTCTCTTTATGCGACATTTCTAACAAGTATTGTGACAGACAACCGCATCTGGAAGGCATTGACATGGAGAAATGAAAGTCAAGATCCCAATATTGTTCAGAAAATTGTGAACAGTAAGGAAATGGTAATCCAAGCTGTTAGACATTTTCATTCTTATATTTTGACAATGCAGCAATTTTTTAATTTGGAAATCTGAGGCTAAGCTATTGGATAAACTTTTTGTTTCATCTGATTATGACAGGCACCTGATGACCATTCTTACATGCAGTGTGACAGCAAGGTCACAGAAATGTTTGATAAGTTAAGCTCGCTAAACCTGAATGAATCACAGCTATCAGCAGTGGAGTCTTCTATTTCGAACATAATCAAAAAGAGTTCAAATCCAGTAAAAATCATTTGGGGGCCTCCAGGAACAGGAAAGACAAAAACAGTCAGTACATTGCTCTGCTCCCTTTTGAAACTGAACTGTAGAACACTTGCATGTGCACCGACTAATGTCGCAGTCTCGGAAGTTTGCCAGCGTCTTTTACCTCTCCTTAAAGAATGGCGCGGACAGGAATACGATCAAAGCTTCCCCTGTCCAATGGGGGACGTCGTATTGTTTGGGAACAGAGATCGTCTGAAAGTTGACGACAATGTTCAGGAAATATATTTGGATTATCGAGTTGATCAACTTAAGATTTGCTTTGTACCATTAACTGGATGGAGGCATAGATTGGATTCCATGATAGATTTACTCCAAGATGGTCTTCGTCTTTATAATATCAGCTTGGAGAATAAAATTGAGTTGACATGTATTGGTTTTAAGGAGTATTTGTGCGGGCGATTTCGTGAAGTTGCCGAATCTTTTGTAGAGTGTGTCAGCATACTTTGGACTCACCTTCCAATATCCTTCATTTCAAAGCTTCACTCAGCTAATGTCTTCCGTCTATTAAGTATGCTCAATGGTTTTGAAGATATTCTGTCACGTCGTCGTTTATCAGATAAAGATGTGATGGAAGTTTTTTCCGAGAAGACGGATGCTGATATTGGCACTTCAGATGACGATTTTCCTACTGATTTTGTTGGACCAACATCTTGGTGGTTGAGCAAAACTCGAAAAGTTTGCTTAAAAATTTTAAGAGTGCTGCGAAGTTCTGTCCAGCTACCTTATACAGCTGCGATAGAATCAATCAGGGAATTCTGTTTGAGAGGTGCAACTCTTTATTTTTGTACTGCGTCAAGCTCCTCTTTGTTGTTTTTTGTACCAGTAGAAGATTTGGATGTCTTGGTTATTGATGAGGCCGCGCAGCTGAAGGAATGTGAATCAACTATACCTCTCGGGCTTAGAAGGTTGCATCACGTTGTTCTCATTGGTGATGAACGTCAGTTGCCATCGGTGGTTCATAGTCAGGTCTCCTTCTTTTTCTGCATCAAAACTCAATTTAGTTTTCTTGTTTGATTTGGCAATAAGATGATTAATGCTTTAGCTTCTACGTGACCAGATATCTATGGGTGCTGGGTTTGGAAGAAGCCTTTTTGAAAGATTGGTTTCAATTGGTCATCCCAAGCATCTGCTTAATATCCAGTATCGGATGCATCCTGCCATAAGCTCCTTTCCTAATGCCAAATTTTATGGCAATCAAATAATTAATGGGCCAAATGTGAGAAAACCCAATTATGGCAGGGTTTACCTTTCTGAAAGCATGTATGGACCATTTTCCTTTATAAACATAAACGATGGAAGGGAGGAGAAAGATGAATTTGGGAATAGTCGGAAGAATATGGTCGAGGTTGCCGTTGTCTTAAAAATCATCCAAAGACTACACAAAGGTATGCTGCTTATTTGAGACTAGTGTGGATGTATTTTCAAAATTATTACAAGTAATGTGAGTTTTTCTTTTGTCGTTTTTTTATTCAATGTTATGGTTATAATCTGATAAGCTGATATTGAAACTCAGTGAATTTCGAGGTGGTGTATGTTTTTGTTGATCATAGGATATTTCTTGTTCTCATGTGGGGTTTCTGAACTATCTTCAATGGGGTATAGTGAAGTTTATGGCTATTTGCATTTGGTCGTTGTAGTTAAGTTATCATTTTGTAATATTTCTTATTTTGGTTATGGATTCTTTTGGTCTAGGCTGTTTATATTGGGTGATATTGGATGGAAATAAATGTGAACTGATTTTTTTTGTAGAATGGAGTGAAAATGGGCTAAATCTTTCGATAGGAGTGGTTTCCCCTTATGCTTCTCAAGTTCAGGAAATATGTGGAAAGGTTATGAGCAGATATGATAATCAAAAGGGTTTCAATTTGACGGTCAAGTCTATTGATGGATTCCAAGGAGGGGAGGAGGACATTATTATACTCTCTACTGTCAGATCAAACAGTGGTGGATCAATTGGGTTCCTTGAGAATCACAACCGAACAAATGTTGCACTAACTAGAGCAAGGTTCATTTGACTCATTTCTCATCATGAATAAAGAAAATTAGAGGTCAATTTTTTTATCGTGTTAACACCTACTTTTCATGGAACAGGCATTGCCTGTGGGTTGTAGGTAATGCTTCAACATTGCTTCGGAGTGGCACTATCTGGAAGCAGTTAGTTTTAGATGCAAAAAAACGGAGTTGTTTTTTCAATGCCGATGAAGACAAAGCCCTATCAAAAGCAATTGTAGATGTGAAAGATAAACTTGATCAGCTTGATGATTTGCTCAGACCAGATTCTGTTTTACTTAGAACTGCGCGGTGGAAGGTATTTCACTGTAGCCTCACTTGAAAACTTTATTTGCCACGAACAAGTTTAGCTCCTAGACACGAGACCAGATGCTTGTCGCAAGAGAATCGGTTTCAATTACTGTGCTTGCTAATCCTGAAATTGTATTTTTCTAATATGTAGGTGCTATTTAGCGATGACTTCAAAAAATCTTTTGTGAAATTGAAGTTCCGGGAAATTAGAAATGCAGTAATGCAATTGCTTTTACGTCTTGCTGATGGGTGGCGGCCAAAGATTAAGGCGGATAATTTTATAGATTCTTTTAAACTTGCAAGGCAGTGCAGGGTGAGAGATATTTATCTTGTGTATACGGTTGATATTGCCAAGTATGAGATGTATACACAGGTAATAAAGGTTTGGGATATTTTACCAGCGGTTGATGTTCCCAAGATTGCTAAGCGTCTCCAGACTATATTTGCTATGTACAGTGATGATTACATAGAACACTGTAAAGCAAAGTGCCTTGAGGGGTAAGTCAATTCTCAAACTAAAATTCAAGCTTTTGCTGTCTTACTTGTTCAATGCCATCTCTTTTGAGCTGTGTTTGTTGTTTGCTAGCTATTTAATTAACATAATGTTTTTGCTGGATTTTGGCTTGTGTTTGTGACGTAATTAACATGATGTAGGATTTGGTAATGGTAGGATAAGGCTTATTTGGGATAGATTGCAAGGACCTGCTTCCAGATCTCAATTGCCGTAAAAGATATAAGACATTAACAACAAAATAATAATCATTAATAATGTAACTTTACTTTCAGCAAGAGTTCAAGCATACAAGGTATATTGAAGCCGAAATATCTAAAGGTTGCAAGTAAGATATTGATAACTTGAAGATGTTGTGGACTGAGGGAAAGTTGGGCTAGGAAAGGCTGGTTTCTCCCTGGCTGTTCCCCTGCCAAGAGGAGTCCAAACGCAGCTTTTATAGCCGACTTTGGAAGTTGAAAAGTCAGGTCTTGAACATTCTAGAAGTTGGTCCTTATCTTGAAACAAGACAGTCTAGAAGAGAGAATTTCTAGAACCCTGCTGGTCCTTAGTTGTGTACAACTATCTGGAGCAGTGGAACAGCCTAGAAACTTAGAATTGTCCAGAACATTCTAGAGGATAAAATTAACGGTTGCCATATGCATGATCATGTAAAATTTTGGTGCATTATGTATTTAACTTTTGACATAGAATCCTAAATTTTTTGGTAGGATAAAAATTGCCCGAAAATAATTTGAAAATTTGAAATAAATTTTCCAGTACGGAGGCATTACCGAATATGTTAATATGTATAAGATCCATGGTTGCATGAATCAGAATCGGAATCAGAATCAGTTTTCCAGAGAGTCGGAGTCGGAATCGGAATCGGTCTGAATCGGCCAGGAATCAGTTCAGTTGAATCGGTCCAAATTAGTTTAATCGGTGATATATAATAATTTGACAATTCATAATATAAATATATTAAGATCGGGAATTGATGTTATTTTAATATTATTCTGTGTATTATAGTTTATGATATTTTTTAAGATTTTTTAAGATTTTTTTAAAATTATTTAGAATTAATTATTATTTTCAACTCGAGTTAGACTCGAGTCAACTTTTAATTATGAGAATGCCACCATCCGCTCTTTACCCACCACCGCCGCCGTCGCCGGCCCGGTCGGCGGTGAGTCTCGCGGCGGCGATGTCAGAGGATGTCGGCAGCTTGGTCGGAGGAACAGTCAGCGGCCCGGAGTCGGCGACAATTCGTGCGTCACAGCCCGATTCGGTTCGGCCACACGTCGGCATCGAGGTCGGTAGCCCGGTCGGCGGCGAGCCCGGAGTCGGGGATGCACGGCGGAGGGCAGAAACGGGGCGGCGGCGGGCGGATGAGCGGCGGCGGTGTGGGGGGAGCGGGTTTGATTTTAGGTTTTTAAAATACAAATTACCATTTTACCCATGCTTAAATAATTTAATAAAAATCATACCTAGGGTATTTTAATAATTTCCTAAAAAAACCGATTCCGATTTAAATCGGCCGATTCCGATTCCGAGTTAAATCGGCCAAACTCGAGCAATTCGGTGACCGATTCGGGCCCGAAATCGGATCGGTGCGATGCCAATCCGATTTAAATCGGCCGATACCACACAGAATCGGCCGATTCGTGCATCAGAGATAAGATCACATGTCAAACGTCCTTTCCTTCCTATGCTCGGGCTTCTAGATTATGGCTTAGCCAATTTTTTTAACAATGGTTACATTAGGGAACATAATGAAACTGCATCAGTTGGTTATTTAACCTAAATTTTGTCCCTGGACATTTTTCAATTATTTGTATTATTAGAAGCTTGAGTTGTTGGGGCAGGGTTAGTGTCTGTCTATAGGCAATTGAAGTCCGTGGCAGGCTTCAAATTACTTTGAGCTTTCATTTATTGAAAATGATATGATGATTGTGAGTTCATGTTTATATCACCGATGAGTTGCATTTCTTTCAGAGTAGTGGAGATTCCTATGACTTGGAAAGTTGAAGCCACAGTGAATTGGCAGAATCAATTCCACAAAATAAGGCAATCTGTGGTGCCTTTGATTGATGAGGTGGAATCCAGTCAATTTATGGAGAACTCAAAGGTTAATGACAGTTTGCTACTCATGAAGTTTTATGCCTTGTCATCCGGAGTAGTGAAGCATTTACTCACAACCACTGATGGAAGCGAAATTGAAATACCGTTTGAAGTGACTGACAATGAAAGAGAGATAATCATGTTTCCCCGAAGTGCTTTTATTCTTGGAAGGTCCGGGACCGGAAAGACTACTGTCTTAACGATGAAATTGATTCAAAAAGAACAACAAAACTATATTTCAAAGCAAGGACTGGATGATTGTATGGTTGAAAAACAAAGAACAGATGGTAATGCAAAGGGCAATATTGAAGCAAGTAATGAAGGCAAATTAAAGCAGGTTTTTGTAACTGTGAGTCCTAAACTTTGTTCAGCTATCAAGAACCACATATCCCGACTCGAAAGGTACATGCTTTAGTTATCTAGTCTTCCTAATTACTTCTTCTAGCTATCTTTACGTCAAATCTCTTACAATGAATTGTATGTGTTTTTCTTTGGTAGTTTTCTGAAGGGAGGTAAATTTTCTGGTGAGACATCTCCTCTCCTGATGTATGATACTAATGACGGCTTCAATGATTTTGCTGATATTCCCGACAGCTTCATTGATATACCATCTAAGCATTATCCTCTTGTTATCACATTTCAGAAGTTCTTGATTATGCTGGATGGAACAGTAGGGAATTCATTCTTTGTGAAGTTTCATGACTCAAAGGAAGTTACAAGCACAAGTGAATTGTCAAAATTTCTTGGAGCACAACTGGTTTTTCAAAACAAACAGGTGAACTATGAGAAATTTCATAACAGTTACTGGCCTCATTTCAATTCTCTATGGACAAGAAGTCTTGATCCGTCCACAGTTTTTGTCCAAATTATTTCACATATAAAAGGAGGTTTGTCGGCAGACTTGTCGACTGGAGGGAAAATTCAAAGGGAAGAATATATAAACCTCTCCGAACGCAGGCAATCCTTGTTAGACACAGAACAAAGAGAAAGGGTTTATGATATTTTCCTAGAGTATGAACGGGAGAAGCTCTTAAAGGGAGAGTTTGACTTGTCAGATTTTGTGACCGACCTTCATAGGAGACTCAGTTCTTATGGTTTTCCTGGAAACGAAATTGATTTTGTTTACATAGATGAAGTTCAAGACCTGACAATGAGACAAATTTCACTTTTTAAATATGTTTGTAGAAATGTTCTCGAAGGGTATGTTTTTGCGGGTGATACAGCACAGACTATTGCCAAGGGTGTTGATTTTCGATTCCAGGATATAAGGTCTTTGTTTTATAATGAGTTTCTTTCAGAGGTGTTACATGAGTCTAAGAGGAGTGAGAAAAAGGAACCAGCTGTTTCTGAAATATTCCATTTGAATCAAAACTTTCGTACGCATAATGCTATCCTTAGATTGTCCCAGAGTGTGGTTGATTTGGTTTACCATTTCTTCCCATGGTCTATAGACATGTTGAAGCCCGAGATGAGTATGATATACGGTGAAACTCCTGTGATACTTGATTCTGGAGATAATAATGCCATTGTTACAATTTTTGGAAACAGTGAGAATGTCGGAAAAACTGGGGTTGGCTTTGGAGCTGAACAGGCTATCATCGTACGTGATGATAATGAAAAACAGAAAGTGATATCAAGTGTAGAAAAACAGGCTCTTGTTCTCACAATCATAGAGTGCAAAGGATTAGAATTTCAGGTGTGATTTTTTTACTTTGTCAAATCAATTACGTATAGGCTTAATATGACAATCTTTTGTATTTGAATAGTAATGTGTACATCATCAAATTCAATTCCTTTTCTTTGTTGATTTTTCAGGATGTATTATTGTACAACTTCTTTGGCTCTTCCCCCTTACGGAACCACTGGAGAGTCACCTACAACTATATGAAAGAGTGGGACTTGCTTGATTCGAATTCATTAAGGTTTCCTGCATTTGATAAATATAAACACAATCTTTTATCTTCTGAATTAAAGCAACTTTACGTTGCTATAACTCGTACAAGGCAGAGGTTGTGGATTTGTGAGAGCGCAAATGATTTTTCTAGACCAATGTTTGACTACTGGACGAAGGTTGGAGTAATCCAAGTACGGCATTTGGATGAGTCTCTTGCACAGGCTATGCGAGTAGTCAGTTCAGCTGATGAGTGGAGAATGCGTGGTATTAAGGTAGATTTTGTCAATAAAACCCTTCATTTCTTTGTCTTTTTTTTGCATTTGTTGAGTTTTTTTTTTACATTCTCTTTATGGATTGTCATGGAGATGCATCGAGGTTTATATAACTTAATAGGACCTGTCAATAGCAGTTAATTTAGCATGTAAAAGTGCAATTAGTTTGTTAGTTTTGACTTTGGTACTGTAGTAGGTTTTCAGTTTTGAAGTGCTTAGTAATGTACTTTTAGTTTTCTTCTTTTTGTAAGGGCATACTTACAATAAGATGCTACTTGTTTTGGCTGATTAGCCTATCTTTATATAGCTGCTAAAGATTTAGTGCTGGAATTGATTCATCTCTTTCCTCATAAGGAGTAAATTAAGTTTTGGGATTGCATGATGAATTCTTCTATTACTAGTTTTTCCTTTTTTGGTTGACTTAGTATTCATTTATCTTCCTCTGAAATGTGTAATGAACTTGCTTGCCTTTGGTATTCATTTATCTTCCTCTGAAATGGGTAAGGAACTTGTCATTTCTTGCAGCTGTTTAATGAGGAAAATTTTGAGATGGCCACAATGTGCTTTGAACGCGCTGGTGATAGTTTCAGGGAGAATTGGTCTAGAGCAGCGGGACTATGTATGAATGCTGAAAGAATGCTTGTTTCAAATTTTCATGCTGCATATACAGCTTTTACACAAGCTGCTGAAATTTATGAAACAATTGGAAAATCCGAAGCAGCTGCCAAATGCTTTTTCAAATTGAAAGAGTATAAGAAAGCAGGTATTGTGCATTTATAATGTCTGTCTATACTAGCATTAGCTCATGTATCAAGAAAAAAAAGATGTGTATGATCTTGTGCTTACTAGCACCAACTCTGACTGAACTGCCAAAATCCACTTTGCTTTTGTGCTACATCCAGGTACTATTTACAAGGAGAAATGTGGTCGATTAATTGAAGCAGGGGATTGCTTTGTTCTGGCTGAATGTTGGTCTCTTGCTGCTGAGGTTTATGCCACTGCTAGATGTTTTGCAAAGTGTCTAAATGCTTGCTCCAGAGGACAGCTCTTTGAGGATGGTTTGAGCTTAATTGAACAGTGGGAGAAGGATAGAAGTCAAGATATTGAGATAATTAGGACGACATTTCTGGAAAGTTGTGCCGCTCATTATGTGGAAATTGGTGATACGAGTCGTGTGATGAAGTCTGTTAAGGCTTTTCCTTCACTTGCTTTGATGCGTTCTTTTTTGAATTCTCACAATATGCTTAATGAGTTGATTCATGTTGAGATAGAATTTTGTAACTATGTGGAGGCTGCCAATATTGCAAGGTCAATGGGCAATGTTCTAATTGAGGCAGAGATCTTTGAGAAAAGTGGCGACTTTGTGCGTGCAGCTAAATTGGTCCTTTTCTATATTGTAAGCAAATCCTTGTGGAATTCTACGAGTAATGGTTGGCCAATGAAATCCTTTACTAACCGAGATGAGCTTGTAAAGAAGGTCAAACTTCTGTCAGAGCATGTTTCAAGTTCATTTAAGAAATACTTTAGCACCAAGATTGAGCTATTGTTTGAGACAACCAATTTGTTGAAGTTGTGGGAGGTTTATGAAAGTTCTCTCGAGCTGGATAGTGTCTTCTTGAAAGTATTTGCAGCTCGTAAGATTGTTGATCTTCACATTCAGTCGGATGTGAAAAAATACAAGTGGGAAGCTGATGATTTAGCCGAGTCAGAGCAACATGTTGGAAGAATGATTTCTCGATGCTCATGTTCTTTTGAAACATTGATGTATATGTGGGATTTATGGAAGAATCAAATATTGAATATTTTCTCATACTTACACAGTCTTGATTCTTCTGAAGATGAAACATTCAAGAGTGAGTACTTTGCATATGAAGAGTTTTGCCTTGAATATTTTGGGGTACAAAAAGAGGATAAAAATTTCTATGTTGCACACATTCCTGAAGCCCCTTGGATTAGAGAATCAGTTGACACTAGTACCTTGTCTAACAATGTGATCCGTATGAATGGTATTCAATTTTCCTCATGTGTTAAAGGTTATTGGCATTCCGAACTAGAAGCAGTTGGATTGAAGGTATTGGAATTACTTGAATTTCTATTCAAATTTTCTATCGGAAAATCTCTTCCTTTGTTTAGTCAAGGAAAAATTCTTCTTCATATTTACAAGCTATCACAGTTCCTCAATGATTCCAACATGAATTTGTCTAAAACTAATGCTTGGAAGCTGCAGCGATTTTTATCTTTGCCTAGTAGTTCCTTCTTTGATATAATTTTCCCATTCAATCTGAAATCTGGGATAAATGAAAAGATGGTGTCTCTGCGTGATAATGAGACTTCAAAAAAGATACTTGAAGAAATCCTGTTGGAAAACCTTGGAAAGAAACCGACCCATGGACAAGTTGGGCGAGTAGTCATGATACTGTTTGTTATTGGAAAAATGTCAGATGAGCTCTACCGGAAGATCAGAGCTCATTTTGACTGCAAGGATGAATGGAAAGCGTTCATTGATCAGTTGAAGATCTATTTTGATTCGGGGCTCGGTTGGCCTGCACTTGTAACTATGTTTTCGGCATCCATCCAGAGTACTTATAACGCCAATTGGGTCTGGGAAATTGATTACATTAATCCGCATTGCTTCTTATACCTTCTTGAATGTCTTCTGTTCCTTGCATCATCTTGGAGGGGATGTAATGGATATCTATTCACTACAAAAAGTAAGGTTTTTGAAATGCTAATTTGTAGCTGCTGGAAGGGTCCTGTTGGGAGCTTTTAGCATTACCAGGTCCCCCTTTTGAATCCGCGGCATCAAAAGCTTTGGATTTGATTGTAGATATAGCTCATGGTCTTCTTTCTAATAAACAAAGCATGAAGGAGTGGTTGAAGAAATCACACTCGGGATCGCTTTCAAGTACTTTTCCGGTGCTTACTTTGAGACTAGTAATGATCATTATTTTAGCTCATTTAAACTCAGGCAAGTACGGGTGGAAAATCATGGATCTCTTTCAGAAATCAAGTGTAATCTCAGAGCTACCACCACAGTTTCTTGAGAAGATTCAACTAAAATCTAATTACCACCTGCATAGAATGGTAGCTGAAGCTTTAGGTGCAATTGATGATCCTTTAGTTGTTGTAAGGCCTGAAAGATCTTCCGAGCTGCCGAATTTGCATGCCATCTTTGTTGTGCCTACAACTATCCAGTGTCGAAAAGAGCTTCTTGAAGTTATATTTCCCAAAAAGGAAGAAAGAAATCAACATGATCGTGGTTGCGCTGACCATGCTCAAGCTACGAGCTCTTCTAATGTCACCATTTGCACTACAGAATGCAGGTCTGAACCACAACTTGCACTAAATGCATTCCCAGAGCAAAGTGAAAAACCGGCAGAGGATGAACCAAAAAATTTCCATGATAATGTGCATGGAAAATTCGAGGAGTTTTGGGGTGTTATTGATATAATATTGAGCCAGGACATTCATGATGTGGCAAACTTGTCTTCAAAAGTTGATTGTGCACTGGTAATCGGGAACTAGTTTTCCTTCTTTTTAATATTTTTTAAGTTCTAGATAAATGTTCTTTTTCTTGACCAGTTGATACTTCAAGAATCAATTTTTGCCCAGGATTCTGTGACCACTTGTCTAGGTGTGGATGAAAATCGGCCTACCAATCATAATCATGTTCTGATAGGAGAAGTAAAGAGAGTGATCGATGAGTGGAAACATCTCTACAATTCTTTAGATTTGAGGTGAGTTTTTGAGATTCATTATAGTTTGTTTAGCAAAACAGTGTGATATATTTAGTTGTACACAGCTCAAGAAACGTCCTACTTGTTTTTTCCTGACAGGGGTAAGCAACCCGAAAGAATCATTTCTGCATTGAAGGAATTCGGCTCTGAAGTAAACGCAAAAAAGCCAAGGTTGAAATCTTTATTAGACTTGATATTTGGAAAGAATGATCACGAGTCAGCTATTGAGGCACCAGATCCTGCTCTTATGGCAATTGAGGATCCACCAGATCCTGCTCTTATGGCAATTGAGGGTCCATCCTCGACTATAGAAGCGAAGGAGGAACGCGTCGATGATTTAATGGAAGCCAATGAACCTGCCGGGAATTCTGTTGCTACCGTAGAAAGCAAAAGAAGCAAAAAGAACAAGGGAAAAGGAAGGGGAAAGCACAAGCCAAAAAACAAAAATAAGGGGGCAAAGGCAGGTAGGTAGGTTAATCTCACTAGATTGACATGTGCAAAGAAACTGGTAGTTTTTCATTCACCATCTAGTGAGCTAATTGGGCTTTTTGATGCTCCAATTGTTTAGCTTGTTTTGACGTCCTTCGAGATCAACCATGATTCTGTTAGTGAACCACCTTTTGTTGTTAAATATGTCATTAGCTTCATGAAGTGTATACTTGTATTCATTAACCTTTTTGGTGTAATGAAATCCCAAGCAGGGTGACTTGGACATGGTGTTTTGAAAACTTGTATTGTAAATTTGGTTCACTGGGTATTCCTCTAAACACTGGAGAGAAGTTTATTCCAACAATTTAGTGAATTGCACTTTCATAATTTCGATTTTCTACAGCCAAGTTTTTGATTGATTGCTCCAAAACACAGATGAAAACCATCTGATGAGGATTGGAAAGAGAAGATAATACAAACCAAACATGTGGTTGCTGGGTTGGCTTTTTATCTAAAACAAACCGGTATTAGTATTCATATCTGATTTATTTGCTTTGATTTTATCTTCAAAGAACAAATAATAAGCTGCAGGATTGGATAATAGAAGATTTAGCCCGGCAGTTTAAACTTCTTTATGATGATGAAACTCTTTCAATTCTACAATTTGTAGGTTCACATAAGTTTTAAAATCCACTAAATATGTCAAGTCATCAACAGCACTGTTTATTCATTTGTAAGTCACAAGAGTTGAATAGATATATCTCAAATAAACATTCTATTCAGCCTGTTTATCAGAGGTAGTGGTACGACATAGATCTCCCGATGGCCCTCATCAAATCCAAAATCTACTAAAAACGGCTTGCAAATTTCAAACTTGCAGCAAGATGATTAGAACTAAAAACATTCACTTCAGTGTTGATCTCAATGAATGATAGCTTCAATCTTTGTGGCAAAGACCTCTCCCTCGTCATCGTCATCGTCATCAAAGGAGCCCATTTTCAATCTCCATGTTTTCATGCTCTTCAAGTTCTCCCTTCCCGCCGGTTTCTGTCTCTTCGTATTCATATTCTTCATCACCTTCTTCATAGTAGTCATACTCCTCTCCATCCTCTAATTCTTCTTCCCCTGCCTGATCGTCACCAGCTTCAATGTCATTTACTTTGGCAAACTCTTGATCAGATGAGAGAGGAGCACCGTTGTCAGGGATGGAGATAGCACGATCACCAGACTCTTGATCTTCTTCGGAGCTCGTGAAAGCTGCCAAAGCCATATTTTCACCAAAAACTTGTTTTCCTTTGGAGCCCACTTGATTATTTGCCTCACCTGTGCCAGAATCTGTTCCACTAATAGAAGAAACATTTTCCCGCTTCCTTCTGAGAATCTCAATGAGGGGCTTCGGACCCTCGAATGAAAGATCACCATCAGCTCCTGAACTTTCCAGAGTCTTTGCTGACCTTATACCAGCAGTGCGATCATTACTTTTGGTGGTTGAACCTTCACTTATAACAGAATCCCTTGCACCTTTCAGCTCAGCCAGACTTTTCGGGGCTGCAAAGTCCACAGTATTATTTACCTCGTCCCTTGACATGGAGTCCCTCTCATTTCTTCCTGCCAAATCACTTGACTTCCCTATTCGGCTGCTGAGAAGCCTGCCTTGTTCTACCTTATTGGGCTGAATGGGTGACATCCGTCGCAGATCCATTCCTCTTTCATTATAAGCTTCTGCTGGAAGTTTTAATCTACCCAGTAAGCGGCTGCTTATGTTACTCTTCCGCGAAAGAGACTGTTGGTCTCTGCGAGAGCAGTTGTCGAAGCCACGATCAACTGCACGCTGCCTCTCCCTTTCATAGTTAGAGCCATGATTTGACCGAGGCACCCCTTCAATCCTCCTTTGCTTTGATAGCTGATGCCGCAAATCTGAACCCCTAATTCTCTCAGGACTTCTAGGTCTCCGTAAGCCTCTATGCTCTCGAGTTGAAGACCTCTCGGATGACCTTCTAAGGGAAGGCCTCTCGGATGACCTTCTGAGGGAAGACCTGCGGTCATTATATCCCCAATCAAACCGATCATGATCTACAGCACCAGCAGCATGTGCACTGTATAATTCTTTCTCATATTCCGTAACACCATCAACATTCAAAGAGTGGTAATACTGGTACTCATCCACAGAGCTCAAATGCCTGCCAACATCATCTAAGTTGTGACCGTATTCTTCTCCACGGTAAAACTCCGCATCTTCTGTATCCACAAGCACATCAAAACCAGGAGAAGACTCTCTCAGAATTTCACCAGCCTCCAAGCCATTAGCATAAGGCTCACCTTCAGTAGAAGACACATGGCTGCTCAAATAACCACCATGATTCTGTTTCAAAGCTAAATCATTGATGGGCCTGGGACTTGCAGCTTGATGATCTTGAATCAATTCCAAGTTTATGCTACTCTTCCTTTCTGGTCTCCTAATTGATTCAGTTTCAGCCTTCGTCATCCTTGGAATACTGGTCTGAGGGAGCTCATCTTGAGATGCACACTTTTGAGGGGGGCAGCAATTTTCAGCCGAGGCTGAGCAAATTCATCAAAGGTTTTAGAAGGCTGGGCAAGAGGAGCTGGAACCGAGACATTAGCTGGCTGGAGACCATGCAGAAAAGGGCACCTATCAGCCTTCGTACAATACCCCTGTTGAAAATAATAGCAGGGAACACTCTGCTTGCTGGGAACCAGGGAAGCTCCTCCTAACGCCCTACCTTGAGCTGGTGCAAGCACTGGTGCTGGCATTGAAGCAGCTGGCTGAGAAGAAGCCATTGGTGGCACTCCTGAAACTGTTGTGCCTCGACTCCCCAAAAATGCTTCCAGAGGTGGATGCCGGTAGGAACACATTGGATTCAAGCAGTTACTATTCAACCAGTACCAGCAGTCTCTCGGGTTCATCCTTGCAGCATCACTATGCCGATATTCACACTCAATTCCCTGTTAAAGCACGATATATAACAACTTTGTAAGCAGCCTTTACAAATCAATGCACAAAGGAGGAAAAAGTCAATAGAAAGCAATTCAAAGCAGGAAAACATAGCAGCCTTCACGAATCCTAAACTATCAAAGATACCCACAGAGCGTGATATTCAGTATCAAATTTTCAATCCACCATAATAATGATGCAGCAAAAACGAGATCTGTTCATCATCCAACACACACAAACGCACACAAATCATTCAGACCTGTAGTTACACCACTCTTTGAAAACAAATTTAAAAATTGCAAATAACTAGCGCATTCATCATGTGAACATCTTTGCTAGTAACCGTCACAAATCCTAACACCATCAAATATACCCACAGAACACAAGTCAGTATCAAATTTTCAATGCAGCATCTCAATGATTCAACAAGATGACATTTTTTTTAATCGTCCAATACACTTACACACACACAGACAACAATAGATCCGCAGTCACACAACTCCTTGAAAAGTACAACCAAATCTAATCCTCCAAGATCTCAACCCTAATCAAATAAAAATTGCAAATTACTTCTACATCATGCCAATTTCATTGGGAGCAACTTCGCAAATATCAAATTATCAAATTTCAGGATAAAATTTTCAGTTCAGCTTCTAGTGGTACAACAAATCGTCCAACACAGGCACGCTAACTCAGACCAAACTACCAGCAAATTCAATACACCCCAAATCAAAGCCTAGAAAAGAATCAAAATTATTCACCGCATACCCAAGACACCAATCCACCAAATCCTACCACCTCCATGTATCAATCTCAATCATACAAAAACACAAACTTTTTCACAAAATTCTAAAAAAAAAAAAAAAGAAGCCAAAAGTCTGCACCTTTTTGCAGGTAAAAGGGGAGGCAAGGAAGTAGACGCAGTCGGTGTTCTTCTTCGTCGCCTCCTCCTCCGCCGCCGCCGCAGGGTCCTCGAGCGCCGCCTCCATCGCCGCGGAGCCAAAGAATTGCGGCGCCAATCAGAGAGAAGGCGAGGTAAAGTGGGAAGGGATAGGAGGGAGTGGAGGTGGCGGCCGGCGGTGGCCGGAGTTCGCCAGAGACGGTGCAGGCGGAGGCGCCGCCGCGGGAGTTCGGCAGAGACGGGGGTGGACAATGGGAGTTTGACGTCACCTGGCATACTTAAGTACAGGCTTAGTGTGGGCCCGAGTGATGTGTGGGGCCCACCGAAAATTTTAGATGTTCTCCACCACACTGTCTACCTAGAGAGCTTTTTTTTTCATAAAATAAAACAAAATAACGTGCGGGTTGTAGACTTCTTAAAATAAATAAATAAATAAGATTCCAATTATTCCTCACTTAAATAAAATATTTTTTTACAAAAAAATAGGAGTATATTTTTTTATATTACATATGAGTGAAGAATCAAAAAATATAGACATATACAAATATTAAAATAATTTATATTTTAATAATTAGATGGATTTATTTTTTAATATTTTTAATTTTGATAGAAATACAATCCAAGTTTTTTTAATAATAAATAATAATAATAATAAATAAATAATTTTAAAAAAAATAAATTAAGAATATATTATTAAATAACGAATTTTAATTTGAGTAGTATAATTATAAATATAATAAATTTATAATATTTTTAAAATTTTAATTTATGTAAAATTATAATCTAACACTCTCGTAGTAGTAATAATAATAATAATAATAAAATATTAATGAACTTATAAAATTAGTATGAACTTAGAATCAACTACGACATAAAAAAAATTAAACCATAATAAAAACAACATTTTAATAAAAGGGGGTTAATTACCAAAGAATTTTTTTATGGTGCGCTGCCCTTTTTGACAGCGTACTATGCGGCGCCAAATCTGGGCCACTGGTGTAAAACCCGTGATTCGAGTCAGGGTTTTACGTTACCGAACCAGTCGGTTCGACCGTTGGTTCGAGTCGAGTCAGTTTCATGAATCGCGTGCTGAGTCGAGACCAGCCGTGAGTTATGAGCGATGAGAGTCAGGTGTACCTGAATATATGATGATAACGTCGAGAAGATGGTGAGATGCGAGTTATCTGAATATATGAAAGTATGCAGTATTTTTTTTCTTTTTATATGTTTGATCGTAGAAATAGTTTTAGGCCGAATAACGCATTAGGATGCGTTTGATTATATTCGGGTGGGTTATTAGTTATAGAGCATGCCATTTGGATGTTGTTGTGTTTGTTTTATTTTATGTGATTTTTCCATATTTTTCTAGATTTTTTTTAGAATTTATTACGAACTAGTTATTATTTTGACTCGAGTCGGAATCGAGTCAATACTTATTTACGAAAATGCCATCGCACGCACTTCTTCTTCCTCCCGACCTTTTCTCCCCCGCATCCAAAACCCTAGCCGCCGCCGCCGCCCCTGTTCGCGCGCTGCCGCCGCCACGGCCGACGCCGCCTGGCCGCCGATCAACGCCGCCCCGCCCCGCCGTGTCGTCGCCGTGCCGCCCCGACCAACCCCGGCCACCGTCGCGCCGCCACGACGCCGGAATCGCCCCACAAGCCGCGACGCTCCGCCCACTGATTTCGCCGCCGTCCGGGCCGCGCCGCCGCCGCTGTGACCCCGACGACCACCCCCTCGACGTCGCCGACGTTTCCCCCATCGTCCCGACCACCGTCGAGGCCGGCCGGAGCCTCGATCGGAGAACGCCGCCACCGCCGCCCATTTTCGACGCCGCCGTCGACGGCCATCGCCGCCTCGGCTACCCTGTTTGACACCACCATTGGACCGAGCTCGTCGAGCTGGTGCCGATAGACCCCCTGATTGCTCCGTCCCAAATCATCGCCGGAAAACCGTCGGAATCCGCCGGAAAACCGCCGACACTCGCCGGAAAACCGCCGGAAATTGGATTTGTGGGAAATTCGTCGGATCATCCGCCGAACACACCCGGTCCAATCTGATCGGATTTCGGACGCCGCTAGGTGCCGAATTCGAGTTTCGAGCCACGAAACGGAAACCCTAGCCGTCGCCGATTTTCGACGACGCGAGGTATAATTTATTTTAATTTAATTATTTGAAAGTTTTGATTATTAGAATTGCATGCTAGGATTGGTGAATTGTGTGTTATAATAATATAAATAAATGTAGATTTGATTAAGGATAAAAATATGAAATTTGTTTGATTGTGTGGTGTTAAAAATAGAAGTTATGAAACTAATTAGGGTTATTAAGTAATAATCATGATCTAATCAAACTAGCTTAAGTAGACTCGCTAGAATTGATATAGGTTGATGTGTGTTGATTGACGTGTGATTGTGTTGATTGTGTGTGCATGCTATAGGATATGTGATTCATCATGCGGGCGTTAGTTTTTAGCTTGATTGTGTAGGTACGGTGTAGGAGCTCGCCGCCTAGGCGCGTGGACCCGTTTGGAGCTTCTACCAGGTCCGTTTAGGACTCGTTCTCTGATTTACGCTACTCTCTTGTGTATTTGACTTATTATGTGCAGGACGAGTTAAGTGGCGTTTTATCGAATCCCACTTAACTCGGGCCATTTAGCCAACGATTTTCCGGATTAATAACCCTCGAGGATGAGATCCCTCGAGTTTGTTTTCGAACTTCAGATCCAGCTCACGTTGCCTTCGGGCCTATTGTATAAATCCCAACCCAGACCTATATATATGTATAGTTTTCGTGTTTTTGTGAGAGACTGAATGAGGGAAATCCGACTACCGTGCTACGCGAGCGGGCACGTGTGTGTCGACAGTGGGCTCTGGAATGGTGTGCGGGCCGTTTCATTCCCGAGGGATCCTGACAACTCCACCTTTGAGTTCCTCAAACCCGGAGAAGTGTGGAGGTTCACGGGTACTGCATTGCAGCGCATGTCTAGACTTGTGGTTTCAAAGGGTACTGAAGGCGACTGCCTGAGAGTACTCGGCCTTCGTGCTCAAGGCCAGGAGTAATATGGAAGGTGCAGAGGGCGGATAGGAACGAGATTTGACGCGAGAAGCAATAGAGAAATGGCCGAGGCATGAGAATGTGAAAGATAGGGGGACGCTGTCGACCCGATGGCGACGGCTCCCGTATGTGCCCTGATGAGAGTTCTTGAGGAAGTATATGGTTTTGATTCAACAGGAGAGTTTGCTCTCCTGTGCCAGTTTGATATTAGTTATTTTCCGGGCCGGTAACACTCGTTACTGACGGTTTTCCTATATATATGTAGGTGAGAAATGCGAAGGATGAAAGCTGTCGGGACTGCGGAGGAGCAGCACGGAACCGCGCACACATGTACCTGCCGCGTGTAACGTATAATGATGGTGTGTTATTGTTATGTAAACGATAATTTTGATGTGTTTGTTTGAGTGAATTACTTGTTATGAAACGAACTGATAAATATGAATGAGTAGGGAGCCTTGGAGTACAGACTCGGCTCAGGTAAAAATGAATGAGATAATGGTTGAATGTCATGGTAGATTAGTATGTGTTACCGTATTTTTATAAAATAGTATATATTTTCTTTTGGTTTTTCATTTATTATTTTGTCTTGTCTTTGCTTGTACATCATAGCATGCATGTAGGACTACGTTAGAACCCATGCATCCCATCCATGCATTTCATGTTTGCATCTCCATCTTGAGACACCGAGGGCAGATCCGGGTCGGCTTAACCGAACCCAGTAGATTAGCGAACGGTTCGGTCGCCGGTGACATTTCCGGGTCGGTTCACGGGTGAGCCGAAACGGGGTGTTACAACTGGATTGAAATCTAGCGGCCCAGATTTGATAAGCCGCCCCTGACCCGCCTGAGACCCGCCAGCCCGCAACCCGACCGTCCGTTCGCTCACCCGCCCGTCCGCCCGCTCGACCACCCACGCCCGCCCGTTCGCCTGTTCGCCAGCTCGACCACCCTCCGCTGCTGCCACTCCGGGCCGGGGTGCCCCATCCTGCCGCCTCCCTCTGCCCCGTCGGCGCCCTCCCCAGCCACTGCCTGTCGCCGTGCCCCCCAACCAGCAGGGCGGGAGGAAGGCGGCGGGATGGGCGCCGCGGCAGGGGAGTGGGGAGTGGGCAGCGGCAGAGGGTGGTCGAGCGGGCGAACGGGCGGTAGGCAGTGGCAGGCAGGGGCGGGGTTGGAAGGGGTGGCTGGGGGCGAGGGGGGAACCGGGGGGGGGGGGGTTGGGGTGGGCGGCAGGCAGGGGCCTGGGGAGGCGGCGGGCGGTTTGACAAGCCGCCGCGGACAAGTAGACGGTCCGGCGAGCCCCGCGAATAAACGAGCAGGCAGGTCTAGGGCGGGTCTGACGGGTCTAAAAATTAGATTTAGGATAGTAAAATCTGGGCCGCTTGATTTTAATTTAATGGCCCAGATTTGACAGTGCATAGTGCACTGCCAAAAGAGCCCAGTTACCAAAACGGAGGAAATTTTTAACAAAGACTTCAAAAACCCATTTTTTAAAAAAGATGTTGCTAGGTGTGTAAGACATGGGGCAACAAATTTTAGGTGGCCTAAGGCTAAGAGCGGTCAGGCCAGTCATGGGCCATGACCAAAAGCTGCCACCCTTTGGCCTTGGGGCAACTTGGTTGTTATGGCCAAGGATGGCAAAATCTGCCCGGTAGCCAAATTGACAGCCTCTTGCCAAGTGGCATAGAGGTTTATTAATTTTTTAAAAAATTTTAAATCTTGTCTTGGTATTTGAGATAATTCATAATTTTTTTTTGGTAATAATTTTTGAATTTTCGACTGACCGGTAATAAAATAAATAAATTTTCTTTCTTTGGAGAAAAACTCCAGATAAAAGTTAGTTTATGAGAATTTTTTTTAAAAAAAATAATTGAGTCCCACTTGACCGTGTACTGTTTAAAACTGGTTAGATCTGATTGGCCCGGAGGCCTAGCTGCCCTTGGCCTCGAGATGCCTGGCAGCTCTAAGCCCCTGTAGTTAAGATCTAGCAGTCCGGGCCGAAGCTAGCGAGCTTAATATATTTTAAGCTAGTCTATCTTATTTTTGTGAAATAATTCTTTTAAGATAATTTATATTTTTTTTCTTTTCTGATATTTGTGCCAGATTTTCCCACCATTTAATAATGTCAAAATAAAATTATTGTTCTCCTTTGTAGCAAAGAACCCATAACTTTTTATTTGACTTTATAGCCATTGTGCAAATTTTCTATGCACATGCCTTTATTTAAGAAATTTAAAATAAAAGATGGATGAATCATGAATAGTCCCTATATGAAGTATCAACAATTATTTCAATTCAATTATTCATTAAAATTTACAACATTTTTTAAAAAAAATTATCAGTGTCTCAGTGTCAATCAAATAAAGTGCTTTGAAAAAAGATTCAATCTATAATTCTATTCAATCTGTTTAAGATACAAAAGAGGATCACTAATCGACCAAAGTCTAAAAAAATACAAATCTATTAAACATGGCATGTTGTGAGCTAAGTTTTAAGAAAATCGATTCAAATACCGAATAAAGACACGAGAGAATAATATATTCTTTAAAAAAAACATTGACCTCATTATCTCTTTGGTAATCAAATAAAATGCTTCCCACAAGTTACAAGATTTGAATACATAAAAATCAATAAGACATTCTATTCAATCTGTTTACAGATACAGTGCAACACTAATCTCCCAAAGGAGGGCATGTGGCTTTGTTGCTGGCTAATTTGAGGAAGCAGCAACGTAATTAGAACAACCAACACTCGTGTGATCAATCAACCTAATGAATAATAGACTTAATCTTTGCGGCAAAGTCCTCTCCGTCCTCATCATCATCTAAGCACTCTTCATCAACATCCATACCTTCATGCTCTTCATGTTCTCCATCACCAGTTTCAGTCTCTTCATATTCGTAATCTTCATCTCCTTCTTCATAGTAGTCGTACTCTTCACCTTCCTCCACTTGTTCTTCCTCCGCCTGATCATCATCGCCTGCTTCCAAATCATTGCTCTTTGCCAACTCTTGCTCAGATGAGGGGAGACCATCTTCAGGAACTGACACAGCTTGATCACCAGAAACTCCATTTTCTTCAAAGACAGGAGAGGCTTCAGAAGTTTTCTTTTCACCAGATTCCATTTGATTCTTTGCCTCACCACTAATTGACTCCGACCCATTCACAGCAGAAACAATTTCTCTCTTCCTTCTAAGGATCTCACTGAGGGGCTTTGGCCCTTCAAACGGAATGCTATCATTTTCTAAGGTCTCCAGAGTCTTTCCTGACCTTACACAAGCAGTGCTTTTAGTACTCTTGCCCGTCAATATTTCTTTTCTTTCAGAACCCTTTGCACCTTTCAGCTCAGATAGGCTTTTAGGACGAGCAAATTCCACAGTTTTATTCGCCTCATCTTTTTCAAATATGGAGTCCCTCTTACTTCTTACTGCCGCATCTCCTGACTGCCTTATTCTGCCACTGAGAAGCCGGCCCTGTTCTACTGAATTCAGCTTACTAGGTGACACACGACGCTGATCTATTCCTCTTTCATTATTTTCTGCTTCAGGAAGCTTCAACCTACCCTGCAAGCGAGTACTTATCTTGTTCTTTCTAGAAAGAGGCAGTTGTTCTCTACCAGAGCGAGACTCGTATCTGCGATCAGTTGCTCGCTCCCTCTCCCTCCTGTAGTTATTGCCATGATCTGATTGAGGCACCCCATCAATCCTCCTCTGTTTGGATAACTTGTGCCGCAAATCTGACCTGCTAACTTTCTCCGGACTTCTGACCCTCCTTAAACCTCTATTCTCTTGTGTTGAAGATCTTTCTGAAGTCCTCCTGTGGGATGAGGGATGATTACTGGGCTCCCAATCAAACCGGTCAGTAGCAGCATGAAAGCTGTATTGCTCTCTCCCAAAATCAGCATCAAGGTCTACATAGCGTCGGTATTGTTTTTCATCAACAGAACTCAAATGCCTTCCACCATATTCTAAGTTTTGACCAAATTCTTCTTCATCATGATAATACTCACCATTTTCTGTATGATCCACAAGTACATCAAAACCAGGAGAGGACTCCCTCAGGATTTCACCTGCCTCCAATCCATTAGAATAATGCTCGTCCTCTAATTGAGATAGATGGCTGCTCAAACTACCTCTAGGTTTCCCATTCACAGCAAAGTCATTGACGGGCTCCGGAATGGGAGCTCCATGGTCTCGGATCAAATCTGCAATTGTACTTCTCTTAGTTGTAGGTCTCCTAATTGGTTCAGTTTCAGACTTCATTATCCTTGCACCACTACTAGTCTGAGGAATCTGATTCTGAGCTGAGAACTTCTGGAGTGGAGCAGCAACCTTCATGTGAGGCTGAGCAGATTCATCATCCGTCGTAGCAATCTTTGGACGTGGAGCAAGAGGGGCTGGAGCCAAACCAGCAGCCTGATGAGGACCGTGCATAAAAGGGCACGTATCACCCTTCATACAATACCCCTGCTGAAAATAATAGCACGGTACACTCTGCTTGTTGCCAACCAGCGGCGCTGCTCCTGCTGCCTTACCTTGAACAGCTGTAAGGACAGGCGCTGGCATTGAGGCAGTAGGCTGGGCAGTAGCCATTTGAAACCCTCCGACGGTAGTTGTGCACTTATTCCCCAGGAATGCATCCAGAGGTGGATGCCGGTAGGAACACTTTGGATTCAAGCAACTGCTATTCAACCAGTACCAGCAGTCTCTCGGGTTCATCCTCGCAGCATCACTATGCCGATATTCACATTCACTCCCCTGTCAAAGCAAGAAATTAAACTAACTTTCACAAGCAACATTAACGAATCAAAGCAAGAAATACATGTTTTTTTGTAAGTAACATTCATAAATAAAAGCTAGAAACACCACAATCTTATAAGTAACCTTCACAAATCAAAGCTAGAAATACCTTAATCTTGTAAGTAACATTCACATATCAAAGCAAGAAATACAACAACTTTCCAAGCATCCTCCTCAAATCAAAGCAAGAGATGCAACAACTTTGTAAGCAACCATCACAAATCAAACGAAGAACTGATAGCAAGCAAATCAAAGCTACCCGACAAGCAGCTAATCCAATCCAATCTTCCTTCTACACATCATATCCATTCATCAAGACAAGATCTTTCGAACGTCCACCACACATACAACACACAGATCCAGATTTATTTTAAACCCAATCGTTCCACAAAATAGTACCAAATCTAAAGAAATTCAACACAGTTCAAGAACCAATTCACTCCCCCACCACCCAAACACACCGATCAACCCCAATCCCACCTCCAAACCCACCAAATCACAACATCTACAGACTTACACAAGAAACCCAAAAACTCCCCAGCTCGAAGAGCAGCCAGCATCTCAAGAGGGCGAAAGTCGGTACCTTTTTGCAGGTGAAAGGCGAGGCGAGGAAGTAGACGCAGTCGGTGTTCTTCTTCACAGCCTCCTCCTCCGCCCCGGCCGCCGGACCCTTTGGCGCCACCTCCATCGCCGAGAAGAGAAGAAACGAATCAGGAAACGCACTCAGAACAAGACGGCAACGGCGAGGTGGCCGGAGTCGCTGAGACGGCGACGACGACGGCGGCGGCGGTGGTCGCCGGCGAGGAAGAGATGGGGGTGGTGGGGAAGAGGGTGGAGCTTTGCTATTATTTTTTTCCTTTTATTATTCCATAATTGTGAAAAATGTGAGAGTGAAAAGTAAATAATATTTACACGTGTTTCGTGCTCGGTGGTTTCCTATGTTAGTCTACCTTTTATATTTTCCTCGTACGTGTTTTTATTAATTCTAGCGTCCCTAATTTTATTTATTTTATTAATTTATTATTAGGCTTCGAATATAAATTTATCAAAATTTAAAATTTATATGGATATAAAATTTTGTACAATTAATATAATTAATATATATAAATATATATACGGACGATTGGTCCAATAAACACTATGTGATTTTATATCACTTTGTATAAAGTGTTTCTATCACTTTGTAATTGCCGATCCATATTTTTTATTTTTGATCGTTTTGTTACAATTATAAAAAAATTATACCGTGCGATAAAATTATGTTTGGCAGAAGAGATACAAGCCTTCAAATAAATAAAAGAAACTTTACTCTGTTTTATCTAATATTTTGTAAAACTTTATAAAATTGTTTCTATCACTTTGTACTACGTCAACGTTTTTTATCCATTTTTAGTACCGCTTTATAATTTTACAATGAATAGACTCGAACCAACGCAACCAAATGCCATAGACTTAGAAAGTTTGAGCGGTAGAATTTTATAATGCAACCTGTACGTGTAAATAAGTATAAAAAGACTAGCAAGTATGACCGGTTTGACCATGACAAATCTAATTTATTGTAAAATTTTAAAATATATTATAATTATAATTGATATTTTAAAAATTTACAAGAGCAGACAAATTCTATAATAATACGAGGAAGATCGGACAAATCTTATATTCGAGAGAGTCGGGAAAAATTATATAACAATGTTAGTATATATATATATATATATATATATGTCAGTGTTACACTGCACTACCCTATTTTTGCAGCGCATTGGCGTTGCCTCACGTGGGCCGTCGGATCTTGATCCGACGGCCCATAATTAAACCACCCACCCACCCCCTCTGGACCCATTTGCCGGCCTGCCAGACCCGCTCGACCCACCCAATCCGCCTGCCCGCCGCCCGCCCGCCCTTGCCCACCGCCCTGCCCAACGCCCGCCGCCCGCCCGACGCCGCCCGACGCCGCCCAACACTGCCCGACGCCCTGCCCAACGCCCAATGCCCGTCTGCCCGCCGCCCTGCCCAACGCCCGCCGCCTTGCGACCGACCCCCCTGCCGTAGCTCCCCCGAACAGCACCGCCGCCCGACAACGCCGCCCGCCCACCGCCATGCGACCGACCCTCCCCGGCCGCGGCTTCCCTAGCAAGCGCCGCCCGTGGCCCTGCTCTCAGCCCCCACCGCGACCCGACCAACCTACCGCCCTGCTGCGGCAACCCCCTCGCCTGCCCCCCGCTGTGGCCCCCCAAACCGCCCGCCCCTCCGCCGCGGCGGGAGGGTCGGTCGCATGGCGGTGGGCGGCGCGCGCTGTCGGGCGGCGGTGCTGTTCGGGGAGCCACGGCAGGGGGGGTCGGTCGCAGGGCGGCGGGCGCTGGGCGTGGTGGCGGCGGCAGGCGGCGCTGTCTGGCGGCGGTGCTGTTCGGGGAGCCACGGCAGGGGGTCGGTCGCAGGGCGGTGGGCGTTGGGCAGGGTGGCGGGCGGGCAGGCGTTGGGCGTTGGGCAGGGCGTCGGGCGGCGTCGGGCGACGTCGGCGCGGGCGGCGGCGGGCGGGCATTGGGCGTTGGGCAGGGCGTCGGGCGGCGTTCAGCAGGGTGTCGGGCGGCGTTGGGCGACGTCGGGTGGCGTCGGGTGGGCGGTGGGCGGGCGGCAGGTGGGTGGATCGGGCGGGTCTGGCGGGCCGGCAAACGGGTCTAAACGGGGTGGGGCGGGAGGGGCTAGGCGGGCGACCGTCGGGGCGGGCGACTGTCGCGGCGAGGCGGGGCGGTGGGGCTGGGCGGCCGGGCGTTGGGGCGAGCTGGCTGGCTTGATGATCTGGACCGTCAATGAAATCGGATGGTCCAGATCAAATTTTAATTTTTTTTAAAAAAACCCATACATATGGGTCGTCCTTGTAATCGGATGGCGCAGAAAATTGTCGCGCAGAGAACCGATTTCCGGCCTTTGGCGCAAGAAATCGGCTCTCTCTCTCTCTACATATATATATATATATATATATATATATATATATATATTTATACACTAACAATGTTAATCTAAGTAAATATCTAATTAATGTAAACTATTGAAAATTCTCTAGAAAAATCTCTAAAAAATATGGCAGAAAAATATCTAGTAAAAGAGGGGTTTAATTTATTATATTAAGTAAATAATTTGACAGACAGATAGAAGGGGCTGAGGAATTTGCTTGCTACTGGATTATTGATTTGGCTGGATATTTTACTTATTGAAATAGAATTTAATTTTATAGATAAACTACATTACATAATATGATAAAAGCAATAATCTAATACCTTAGAAATAAAATTTGATCGGCTATGAAATTAAAAATAGATCCTAACTAAATGATAAGATAAACATAATGAAAAGCCAACATTTAGTCCTTATATCAATAAAAATAGATACACTAGAATTTCCTTGATATTCTACTCAATAAAACCCATTAGTTAAAGCTTTGACAGTACATATATGTTTAATTCAATTAATCGGCGTTAATAACTATAATTAGGAGGAGAAAATGATTGCCCACGTAGAGATTTAACGATTTATCCGTGTGAATATAAATGAAAAACTCATTTAATTTGATGTTTAATAAAATCATATTATGTAGCTGACCAAGTTGAACCAGCCAGCTTGCTACAATTTTAAAACACTAATCTACTTGATAACTCTTGACTATGGAGGATTTTATACAACTGATTTATGTAAACGCAAATAAGAGACCTCATATATGTTAGCTGAATTCTTGATTTCGCAAGTAACTATTTGTGCATATTTATAAGTATAACTCAGGCAGTTGAGTTCTCTTGATGCGTAGTAAATATTTGTGCGTATAAATGCTGCTATAGAATTCTAATTCCATTAATTCCCTTAATTCTTTGGTTCATTTTTTCCTATCTGGTGTTCTACTTATTTATTGGCCAAAAGATTAATGCCCGTATTGTTTCGGTTGTTCTTGCCAAAATACCCACACAAAAAATCATCAATTCATCAACCCTTTGTGCCATCACTTATGGGTTGCATGCTTTCTTTTCGGCTGTCCTTTAGTGCATGTACAGTTCATACATTCAATCTAGATAGCCAGAGTTCCAATTACTTCGAAAGGACATTTAAAGCATGTTGGTCTGAGCTATAACCTCACAGCATGATATCTCATCAGAAGAAGCTAAGAAGTTCAAACAAGCAATTACTTATAAGAGACACAATGTCTACTCACCATATAAGGGTTCTTCATTTCATAAATAATCTAGTACTATCACTGGGTAGGACATCTCACAGAGAAACTCGTCCATATAAAGGGGGGCCAACCTGCAAAGAGAAAACAGTTGTGTGAATAAATGGTAAGCTGCAGAACTTCAGTATATGAAAGCCGTTTCATGGTTGCCTTTAAGCAGCCTGAAAGAACAAGCTCATCTTCATGTCTGACTCTATTATTCATGGTAGAAAATATTTTATTATCGGCAATATTTCAGAGCTATTTTTGAACTTCCAATCTAGATTCTTTCAAGAAAACTCATGGTACCATCTTTCTTAATAGTCTAGAGAGCTGACAGACTGAATCTCAGAAGCATGGTTCCTTGCCTCTGTACTTAGCCTTGCACCTCCATTTTGATTTAGGGATTCGAATCCTTGTTGCCCCAGTTTCTGAACATCTTCGGGAGAAAGTATCTTGATATACCATACACTATTCACAAATGATCTACAAAACCATTAACCAAGGAAAGAATAGTATAAGCATCAAACTTCATAAAGCAAGAACCAATAGTTTATAGAAAAATATATATAATGATTCCGGCCACTTGATAAGAGGCTATTATCATTTTTCTTTCTCTGGTAACTGCACTACTCAACAGGTCGAATCAGTTAACAACGCCAAGCCAAATGAAAACAATTTTTAGTGGACTCTAATATAGAAGAAGACTACTTCACAACAATCTATGAAATAAAGTAAATAATAAGATAAAAGCCTTACTCCCATGGGCCATCGCCAAGGAGAAGTACATCATTCTCCCTGTCAACAAATACAAGCTGCCAGCCTGATCTTAGAGGGTCATCCAACTGCCCTTCAATGCCAAACATCTGCCCTAGTTCTGACCTCAGCTGATGGTAGCTACTGAACCGGCTGATGTCTAGCCATCTCCCAACTGATCCTGGTTTGTGGACCTGCAGTGGCAAAGAGCTTTCACATCTGCAATCTCTAGACAAATAATAGAACGGGAATACTCCACCAAATGAAATTACCTTCACAAAATTTCCGCCCGCACTATCTCCCTGATCACTATTTTGTAGCAAGGTAGTTTGATCATTAACATCATTAAAGAGAGAATCCTGGTAGGCAGAAGCTGAAAATGGTAACACAGATCCTTCAGTTTCAATTGCAGCACTAACAAGGCTATGGGGTTGATTTGGGATCAGAGATGATGCAGAGTCGATGTTAACCCCAAACAGGGTATGTCCATGGATATCAGCAGCACAGTTTTGAGTGTCCATAGCCGTTTCCTTTCCAGGGAATGGTGGAAGTGACACTCCATTGCCCAAAGCACTCGCTGGAGTCACTCCAAACTTTGGAGGTAACCAAGTCTGCTGCTGCTGCTCACTTACCACAGGTTGACCAATTCTTGAGAAGTTTATTAGACTGGTAGTCCCCTCACTGTCTAGGGATCCTGAAATACCCTGTACACTAGTTGGTGTTAATACCGTTGCCCCAGTCATACTCGAATCATGAAATGCAGTTTTATGGCTCATTGAGGCTGAAATAGTTGATGATTGGTGCTGCTGAATCCGGGCAGTAGAAAGTTGATAGGCATTCTCTGGATAGTTTTGTTGCTGTTGCCCTTGCTGCTTCTGCCTATCATCAAATGAAGACATAAACTGCTGCGGGTGCTGCTGTTGAAAATGGTGAGTACCAGCCAAATTTCCGTCCAGGATTTGCTGCTGCTGTGGTTGAGAGATAACCTGGGGGGTGAAAAAAATGTGTTTGATTGCCCAGTAAGTTGTTGCATGAGTTGGTAGGGTTGCTGAAATTGAAGAAATGGCTGTCTAAAAGAATCGCTAGCTCTGATGTCCTGCAAAGTAGCAGCTGTCATTGCTTGATAGTGGTCTTGCTCGTGAGGCATAGTTAGCGGATCAAATCTCTGTTGCAACCAAGGACCCATCCCAAGCGGCTGAAAATTAATAGCATGAAGCCTTCTGTCTCCAGGATCTCCTCTAAGACACATGAGGCCATTATTGTCACCGTCTCTGTAATCTGAACTTGAAAATTTGCATAAGATTTCTTCTATCAAAGAAAATGTCTGGGAAACTAAAATAAAGCAAGCTTTACATTCCTGTATAATGAAATCAATATTAACAAGCCATTTCCTAATGAAACATGCTGGAGACCATTTTCTACTCACCAAATTTGTGACTATTCTGCACATAACATAAGACAATTCTCATTATTCATCAAACACAATTCACTAGTTTGTTATCTTTTATAAATTGCAAAATCTATCCAGACACTGACAACAATTTTAGACACAAACATTAGTCCTCTTAGAATGATAATAGGATCTAGTGTTAAAAAATACTACCATTGAGTAGGATACGGTGATGATAACAACACTTAATGTTAAATATATTCAGAGAAAAATAGATAGAGATAAATGTGTCAAAATTAGTGGAAGAAACATATGCCACAGTCAAGATAATTACCCTGAAATGATGGCAAACCAGGATGCCAGGGCCGTTTTAGTCGGAGAGGAAAAAGTGATGGATACATAGGGAAGGTTGTCAATGGCTCCACTTCCCAAAGAGACACTCTTGGTTGTCGCTCACCCACAGTTGATTCATCCCAACCAACCTGTATACAATCAAAAAACTGATAAGGCACTAACACAAACGTCCAAATTTACATACAAAGTTCCCCAAAGGAATTTCAGTGAGTAAGGTATATTGGCTGAAAGGGAAATCTCTCTCTCTCTCCACTTTGGACAGGTTATTACTCAATATTCTTCTACTCTTCATCCCTTCAACCTATTCCCAAGTAATTGGGGTTGGGGACATATACATACATGCATACATACATATATATATATATATAGAGAGAGAGAGAGAGAGAGAGAGAGAGAGAGAGAGTAAAAGAGCCATGGGAGAATGAACGGAAAAATTTTAACAACCGAATGCCTAGTTGCCTACACAACCCTCCTTTCTCTGTGCTAGGGACTGGCAATGATAGCTATAAGTCATTACTTAATACTAGGCATGATGTTGCATCTTGCGCAACCTATACTATATACTTTTTAATTTTACGCACATAATCTCATTGAATAATGAGATAGAATGTAATAATTTAATATCTTAGATATAAACTCTGATTGATTTTAAAGATATATCTTAATTGAATGAAAAGATAAATTATAATTATTTGATTTATTTTTTTACTTTTATTGTATTTTTTTCAAAGCAAATAAATTGACTCTTGTTAGAAGTTAAAATTGAGGTTTCCCGGGTTCAAACCCGTGACCTTCTACCGTAGAAGATATTTTTATTATATTTTTTTGAAGAAATTAAAGTTAGCGACATTCAAACCCATGACCGATCCTTTGTAACATGAGGTATTTTTAATGTATTTTTTAAAATTTTCTTATATTTTGATTGGTCAATTCTCCTACTTTTAATCTCGGACTGGTATTGAGTTCTTCTTTTATTAATAAGAGTAGATGTCCTTAAATTTGAATCACAACAAATTTAGTTTTATCTCTTTGAAAGTAATAATCACCTTGACAGATCGCCAATGTGAATTTGGCCAACGAACAGGATCCAGATCACTAATACTGGTAATTGTACCCATATACCTGGATTACAAGCACATTTGAAATACATTTAAAAAATCCAAAACATATTCAGAAGTTAAGTAGGAATAGAAATTAAGCAAGTTAAGTAGTAATTAACACAGTACAATCAAAATTTACAGCAACAAGTGATAATTAAGGGAAAAAATGTTCATTTCTCTTTAAAACGTATTAGGTAGTGAGAACAGTGGAACTAATGGGTATTGGCACCCTCCACTTTAGTGGATTAGTGGTCCAAAGAGGGGTTTAAGTCCCCCAGCCTGCAGACGGAGGCAGCATTACAAGCCAACCAGGCCATCACAAAGCCTGATATTAACAAAAATAGATTATGTTATATACCTGCGTACACTAGATTCTTCTGTTTCAAAAAGCATACGGAAGCGCATTCCAACTGAAACACGTGTATGGTACATTGCTTTCACATACTTTGTAAGAGGGATCACAAACTCGGCTGGACTTGCTCTGCCAGAAGATCATAACAAAGATAAAAAAAGAAACCCCCTGAGACCCAGAAATTGAATGGATGTCAGAGAAAGCTGCATAGCATATTCACGCTATTCATATACACCTTTGATACCTAGGATTATAGAAAACAGTGAAACGACTGTTTGTTGCAGCAGCATGAGCAGCAGCTGCAAGAAGCCCTATATGCATGCTGTCACTTGACAGCACAGATGAAGGCATAACAGTTTGTGGCCGACTGGCACGTCTGATTCCCAAAAGAAGCTGATTTTGTTCATTCCTAATGTAAGCCAAAGAACCAGATATGACCATAAGTTCCATACAAAGCCAATTGTAGTTATACTATCAGTACAGTAACAATAAGCTTTGGTACCAAATAAAAATCACAGAATCTCCTGCAACAAGCCTCTTGGCACTAACAAAAACGCTCCAGCCAGTGGTGAGAAGGTGCCTTTTAGGTTGTCCTGTTAAACACAATATAACTTCTTTAACGCTCACCCATGCATATAACAAACACCTTATTTAAATGCTTGAAGTTTCTGTCATTCTGCTTTAATTGACAAACAAGTGCCTAAGGAACTTAAAAATCAACAAGAAGTCAATTCTCATAATCAGTCCTCAAGTAACAGTACAATCATTGAAGAACGACCCGAAACAAAAGTAAATTCTACAAACCGCGAAAAATGTGTCTAAACTTCCATTCAATATCATGGAGATCCCTAGCAATGAGCTCCTGGGCCGGAGGCTGTTGAGTGAAATCCTACCACGAAGGAGACAAACACCATATATACAGGAAGATTAGCAAATCCTAGCTACTTGTTTCATAACTGAATGTATGTGCAAGCAAAGCATTTCAATAAAGAATCACGCTGAAGGATAACTTACAAGAGGAGGGAACACTTTTTCTGCCGCGCGGCGTGGAACAGAGAAGCCTCCATGAGTACTAGTATCACTAGCAGTCAATGTCTTACAGAAGTAATTTGTAGGCTGCTTGCTAGGGATTCCCAAATCATGGGGGACATATTGTTCCTTTTGCTCTTGCTGCAAATTAGATTTCGCATAATGGCTGTCTGAACAGGACCTAGATAATAGGCAGACAAATAGAAAATAGAAGTTTACCGAGCTTAGAGGCTGCAAAGTCATCTGAGCATACACTTCATCTGTTTCCACATCAGCCTGAAATTCCACAACAAATAAGAATACCCAGTCTCCTGCCCCTTTCCCTTTTCCAAAGATAGCATATCCATATAAGCAACTGTCTTAGAACTCACATGCATTGTGACATTGTGGAGTAGGCAGATCAATTGAGGAGGCAAGCTTGGATAATTGGGTATTTGCCCATCAATTTCCTTGTTCGTGGAAGCAGCAACCTACAGGAAGATGAAGGGACATGTCCAATTAACGCTAAAATAGGGCAAAAACAAGATCAGAATCGTATAACCACACAAGATTTACTGTCACCTGCTCACTGTGACCCTGAGGAAAGTACACAACTCGGCTGCCAAGGGTCGGCAAACATACAAGCGGACCAGCACAGGCATGCCAAAGCTCTGAATTCAAGTACCTCTTCTCCCCTATCACAAAACGAACCAAAAATCAAACTTTAAATAGAAACCTCAATTTCAAAACATGAACATCATCTATCTCAATTCCGAATAAGAAAAACCACCAAAACATATCAACAATCAAACTATGAGTTACCATCTTGGCTCTGTGGAGAAGAGTCCGAAGAGGAAGCCCTCATAGTTGACATGCTCTCTCTTTCAAAAAATGCTCAACCGAGCTACAGTTTTTTCTTGATTTCTGTTACGAAGTAGGAATGAGCACAGCGCCTTTAGCTCAATTCTTCTCGACCGCTCACTACTCGGCAAAAAGCAAAACCTTATCTCAAATTTATAGGAAATCCGATTTTCTTTCTACTCTCAATTGATCAGACAAAGTATAATATTCTCAAAAACCATTGCAAATCCAAACAAATATCAAAATTTCCAAACAAAAATTTAACAGCTTTTCACCTGCTTCAATCCCCAGACTTGCAAAGAAATCCGTTTCTCACTGCAAAATTCACAGTAAATACTACTTTCTACTCTCAATTTATCAAAAAAAGCACGATCATCTCATCACAGCAAAATTCACAGTAGCTCTTACTTTTCCTTACTCTTATGTCAAACAAAGAATAATCATCCTGTAAATTTACCGTAAATCCTACTTCTTTCTACTCCCAATCGATCAAACGAGCACAATCTTCTCCAAAATCACAGTCAATCCAAACAAAAAAAACCTTCTAAAACAAAAAATTCTACATCCCTTAACCTGTTTCAATCCCAAAAGTTGCAACAAAAACCATTTTTTACAGAAAAATGCTCAGTCAATCTCACTTTTATCAGCTCCCAATCGCCCATTTAAAAAAAACAACACAAAATCTCGGAAGAAACTACGGCTAATCCAAACAAAAAACTAACTTTCCATACAAGAAATCAACATCTTCTCGCCCAGCTCGATCCCCAAACTTGCAACGAAACCCTTTCCTCACAGCTAAATTCACAGCAATATCCTACCTTCTTCAACTCCCAGTTGATCAAAAAAGCATAATCTCGTAAAAGAACCCAACTTTCGAAACAAAAATTCAACACCTTTTCACCTGCTTCAATCCAAAAAAACCCCAACAAAACCTGCAACTGCAAAACAGCTCCCTTAATCTTAATCTCACCTCATTCAGCTCCCAAACTCCCAATTCATCAAACAAAACATACCCCCTCTCAAAAACTACTGCAAATACAAACAAAAATTCAACATCTTCTCATCCACTTCGATCCCCAAACCCAAATTCACAACAAATCCTACTTCTTTCTACTCCCAAATCATCAAACAAAGCATAATATGTGATAAAAAAACCAACTTTCCAAGCAAAAAACTCGGCAGCT